>JANIJG010006466.1:46816-77276 GCA_024611175.1 Megaceryle torquata | reverse complement strand
AGGAAAAGAAGAAGAGGAGGTAGGGGGAGTTAGTGCGGGGAGGGAGAAGAGGGGCTGTGGCGGAGGAGGGGGGAAGAGAGTATGCCATAACTGATTTGTAAAAAGATGTTAGTTTAAGGTTATTTCAGACTGAATAGCTTCAGAGAGACTTAAATGCAGGTTATTAGCAAATGAAGTTTGCTAATCATGAATTGCTTAGTACAGCATTCACCAATGGAAACATGTTTTTCCCAGAACATTTCAAGACTATCCTTGGGAGTAACTCTACCGAAAGCTATCACAGTGATTGACTGTTGTAAGAGAGATGAGACCTAAAGGTTATAAACTTGAAGACCAATGTGAATGTACCATAATCACTATGTTTAGGTCCTATGCTGTGACGAAAATATTAAGAAAATCATTGAGCAATGAGTTCTGTGTTCATTACTTTGCACTATTGATTGCAAATAATTTAAAATATGATGGTTTTAAGAAGTATGAGCTTTTGTTTTTGTAGCAGAAGTTCAAACATCTGCCAGATCAAAAGACTCATCCAGAAAATATAATGAACGCAAACTGTATGGATGAACTGGGAGAGAACAAACTGCTGAGCACTGGAGAAGAGAACTTTCAGAAAAAAATGTTTGTGCAATGGTAGATAACATTTCTTGATTCTCAACTGGAACAAGCTGCCCAGGGAAGTGATTGACTCGCCATCCCTGGATGTATTTAATAGCCATCTAGATGTGGTGCATAAGGATATGGTGTAGTAGTGGCACTGGTAGAGTTAGATAACAGTTGGACTTGATGATCTTAAGGGTTTTTTCCAACCATACCTGTTCTGTGATCTTCCCTGTGAATGTGCCAGTGTTCAATTCAGATGGTCTTCATCAAAGGGACTCGGCTCAACTCTTTTTTTTTTGTTTTTAAGATTTACTTTCAGGGATTGCAGAAATGGAGTATGTGGGTGGGTAATTTTGGAAGCAAGAAGAGTTTAATTGTTTGAATAATTGAACTTAAATTCTTGAAATCAAGAATCATACATAATATGCAGCAAATGCAAGAATAAATAAAAATAAATTAAAAAAAATAATATGTACAGAAAAAATATATAAAAAAGAGATGAAGAGAATGTTTTATTTTAGGTCACTTTTGAAGTTACATGCTATCCGCTCATTTAAGTAGGTATTTTTTCAAACAGTAACCTCTTTTTATGTATTTTATAAATTTCAGCTGTGGGAAAGGGTTCTACTTGAAAGGTTCCATAGATATGAGTAAAATAAGAAAGTAACAATTTAATGGGAAAACATAAAATGAAGAAAGATTGAGAGAAATTATTTATCTAGGAGGAATATATCTGAAAGGGACTCTGTATAAACAATATCAGTGAGAGATTCACACCCTTCAGTGGAAATATAGCAAAGTATTTTGTACTGATCAATATTGCTCTTATTGTGTAATTCTCAGAATTTAGATGATAAATACTAAATAAATGTGCCACCTTCTGCCTAGGTGGTGGCACAGAACAATAGCTAAATCAGAAATAAAATAAAAATATCCATTGCATGACATCAATCATCTATATATTTAACCTAGCCTATATATATATGTAGATAATTCATATGTCCATTATGTTTAAATCTCTGACCTCAAGGGAAAACAGTGGCCATTTTTACTGGATATATCATCCTATTTTTTGCTTGAGAAAAATTATGCTTTGGTTCTTGTGGGTTTTTTTGACATACATATAAAATACTTTGTAAAGATCAAACTACCAAAGATATTTGCCTTCCAATCTGCACTATATTTCTATTTTACTCAGTCTTTTCTAATTCTTTCACCAGATTTGTCTTATTAAAATATGATGATGCTTCAAAGTGACAAAGCTTCTGAGTTCTTTCACTGATTGATAGTAAAATAACATAGTTCTGGATCTGCTCCATTTACTGACATGGACTAGTCATCTACTCAGGCAGTAATTTCAATGATAACAATGTACTAGATGGTGAACAAGTTTTATTCTCTTGTAGAAGTCTAGCATAGACTCAGGTACTGATGAAACCTTTTCTCACTTTCAGAATAAAACAGACATATCATTCTTATGTGAATCTTTTCCTGATGTCTGAAAAATTAATATTTCTCATTAAGTATGGAACTGAGAAAGCAAAATTCTTGAACTGTAAACACTGATTAATTTTAATTTAATTTAATTCTCTTTTCTATATAATGTAGTGCTCAACAGCTTGAGAAAGCTATCTCTGAAAAGAGAGTAACTGCCCTATGCAACTGCTTCTGCTCCTAGACTTCTTTATTCTTACCTGTACCCTGGATTTATGGCTTTCTAATTCATGAAATGAGAAATCTGAAATATCTGACTTATTTTGAGGAAGCAAATGGTAATTTTCCATGTTTATTTTGTTTTTAATATCTGTTTCACAGTTATCGTTCCCTGTTTTATATATGTAGAGGATGTGAGTCCCTACTGTGTGTCCTATGAAGACCGTGTGCATATCCATTATTCCTTAATAACATTCTCATGGGAATTGTGCTTGCACAATTACATTTGCAATTACATTTATAAGGTAAAAGTGTCCCATGAGCCTTCCCTTAAGATTTTTATGCTAAAGTATTGGAATCATGCTTCCTGTTGAGGGAAGGCATGGAGATTGAAGATTAGCTACATAGCAGACTATTAGCAGACTCCATAATTTTTGACACTGACCAAAAAGGATGTGAGCAGAGGCTGTCCTTTCTTTGGTAGCATTGACTCCCTGGACTCTTTCAGTGGAGCAGAAAGAAATACAGGATGCTACATTACCTCTTCCTGAGCTACACACAGAAGCAGCTTTTTGTAACAGCTAAGAAAAGGAAGATATATTAATAAGCAAAAATGTTGACCAATTTTCTCTTGTTTATTGCTCTTATTTGGTGAGCTACATGGTTTGGTTGAGTTTTTTATCTGATTCAATTGAGAAATTTTAGACCAAAACTATTTCATATCAGTTAGAAAATTTTCCAGCTTATGACAGCTGAAGGGTTAGTTCTCATCAATCCACATGATTTTGCCATTACACAGCAGACTTTTCCCATCATCTGATGTGAGGAAGTACAGAAGGAAAAGAGGGAGAAGGTAGAAAACCCCTCTTCCCTATGCATATACCTTCAGGGAAATCATGCAGTTTTAAGAAACCCTTCAACAGAGTCTTATGGAATAGAGAGGATGAGCAGACCAAAAGAAATAAAAAACCTGTCTTCCTAAGTTGTAAGTATATGTTGTCCATGATGAAAAGCTGCCCAGCATTATGTGCAAAGTAAAAAATAATGCTTCTGTGTGTAAAGAGAAATTTTCAGACAAAGCACAAGGCCGAAAAAGTAATTAAATTTTCCACTTGTTCCAAGCTCCAGAAAATGCACAAGTTATTCCACAGAAATACATAGACATTAGTATAGCTTCACTATTCATACAGTGGCCTACTAAGAAATATGTGCCTATTTTTGCAATCCTTGCTTACATAAGACTTCCACATTTCAGTTAAGTCCTGAGACTAAAGGTAAAAGAAATTCATGGTAAAAGAAATTCATAGTAAAAGAATTATTGTCCTCTAAGTTAAAAATATTAAGATAATGTGAACTAATAATGTATTATAATGCAAGAAGATACAAAATGAGACATATCTTTCCCCTTTAATAGCAAAACCTTTCAAACTATCATAATTTTTTTTTTTTTTTTTCCTTTTGTCATGCAGCAGCTCAGGGTATTATTGTTTAACAACTTGTAATTTACACAACAAAATAAATGTTAGAAGCTATGTCAGTATCCCATATCTGATAATCAAATGTTTTTGTATTGAGATTATACAGCTGTGTGATTTGAATAATTAAATATATTTATTTATATATATGAACATAAAATAGATTTGGGGGGATGAAAAGGACAACTGTAATGTCAGTGCCTCAAAATAAAATTAGATCATTACCACCATATACTGTAGGAATAGATGAGGATGAAAACCACCAGCTCAGTCATAATGGTTTCATTAGGATATATATAGGGAGAGATGAAAGGAAAAGATCACTAACAGATTGCTAGTGAAACAGAAAGAGTGTGAAAGCAGCTGAATGTGGTATTACTTAGAGAAATGAAAGTAGAAAAGTTACAGAAATTAGATATAAACTAAATCTTTTTCTTTCTTTAAGGCAGTGCACAAGCAAAAGATAAAATACACATTTTGTCAATTCACCTTGGAGTCATTGATCTCTTTTAACCATTGAGCCTAATGAGGCAAGCAGGATAAAATTGTAATGGGTCTTGCCTCTGTGTATTGTTGGGCTTGGATTATTGTGTAGAAGTAATTCATATTTTAATAGAATATTCTTTCAAATAATGGCAGGTTTCAATTACAAATAAGATTATGAGTATTTTTATAATGAAGAATTATTGAACTTCTTTAACTATAAATAAATATGCATCATGTCAATTCCACACACACTTTTTTTAAAGTAGCTACATACTATTTATGAATATAAATTCAGTTGATTTGGACGCCATGTTTTATATAGACAATAAAATGAAGCTGGAGACTGTTCTGTTTTCTAAGTAACTACTTATTACTTACTTCAGGATTCTGCAAAACTGCATGAGATCCGTTTCAACATTGTGCTAAATACCTTCACAATGATTTATAATTTTATATCATACATCTTTAATATGCATTTTGAAATCATCAGTAATAGGACTTTCACATATAAATTGAATGAGTATTTATTTTTATATATATTATAACGGTAAATGTAAAAGTGTGATTTTTGCATACATTTGTTAACTAAAGATTATATAAAGTAAGCAGTGATGTTGTTTATATATTCAACAGTGTCATTAAGATGTCTCTTAAAAAGCAGACCAGAAAGCACATAACTGAGTGGGAGTTCACCTAGAGAACAATCAGTAAGAAGTGTTAGGTGCAGGGATGTTTCTGAGCTGCCCCTGCTTTCTGGATATTATGCTACTTTTTGCACTAGAGACTGTGTTTTCCTTAAACAGGTGTCTAACCAAGCAGTATTTACTACCTGTAACCAGGCTTTTAAATAAAAGAGAAGAGGAATCAGTCACCAATTTACAGCCTAAGTGTCAAGGTCTGGTTGCATACTTGACATTGCTTATTACTAGCTTCTGTACTAGTTTCTTTTTGAGTAGAGCTATAACAAGCAAACAAACAAAACCCCCACAAAACAACAACAAAAAGCAGAAAGTGAATTTTAAAACAATAACCAAATAACCAGTTAAGAACCAGTTGCAGCTGTGCACATCCATGACCCTCTTCAGTAGAATTATCAGTGTACCTGTTGGTTATTTGTGGATCTAACAGGGCCAGAGCTCAGACTCAGACTTCTATTATTTACATCAAATGTTTTTATTCAAACCAGTGCCCAGTTACAGTCCAGAATGTACTATCAGTTGGCACAGTTTCTAGCAGAAATTATGGACTGGATCATTGTCTTGGGAAGGGAGAGAACTGAACACAATATGAACACAATGTATGTAGTACTACTCTAGGACACAACCAAACCCTTTTCATATCTGCATGCCAGAGTTCAAAATTCAGTGTGTACAAATAAAGAAGTTTCCTACATAAACCAAGTATTGCTAGTAAAAGTTTCCTTTTGTGTAGTCCCAGCCCTTATTCTTTTGAGGACATGTTAACTGGGATTAATAGTTACAGCATGATAATATCTCAGGGAACTTTTTAAGGCTTTTGTGCATATGTAGCTGTAGCTGCATGAATATTCATGTCCAGGATGCCATGGTGTACAATGCTGTATGAACACTGCTAACAATCTCAGTTCCCTTGATATTTCAGTAGCCTATTGTTTCATTTTCTTCAGTTATACTTCTCAAACTATTCCTCAGTGCCAATCAAAATTCTTTGGGAACCTTTAGCATTAACCTTGACAGACCTTTCTTTGGAAGTAGAAAATTAGAAGGTTTGGGTTTATCAGACTTACCTCATACCCACAAGACCTAGAATATTTGATTATTTTTAAGCAATAGAATAGAAATA
This sequence comes from Megaceryle torquata, assembly GCA_024611175.1. NCBI lineage: Eukaryota > Metazoa > Chordata > Aves > Coraciiformes > Cerylidae > Megaceryle > Megaceryle torquata. The sequence continues at coordinate 71,238 of JANIJG010006466.1, read as the reverse complement.
CAACTAGTTGTGCCACTGGGTGTACACAGACTCTCCGGACTCCTTTTGCACATCTTGTTTGTTCAAATCACTTTTTTTCCACCTATATTTTCCCTGGACGCTTTGTCGTTATGTCAGAGACTCACTAACAGAGTGATATGTGTGACATAAATCTAGAAATATGTTCACTTCATTGATTTTATTATTGTAATGTCAAAATGCAGGTATGAGAAAAACAGCAGCATGAAAGCTGGATTTTCATCCTGTCATAACTGAAAGGGAAAAAGTCAGAAACACCTGCAAAAAATTGCTTATCTTTTCAGATTACTTTTGCTCATATGAAGAGACTTTTGTTCAATAACAAAGAAAATGTTTGTGACATATTTCTCATTTGACTTTATAGAGCCTGTAATAACTTTATAATTTTACAGTTGATTAAGAGGCAAACAGACACAACACACTTCCTGCTGAAGCTTTTTATTACATTAATTGTGCTGCTTTGTGTGACTGCACAGAACTTCTGCCTTACATACATACTTTCTATTAAAAGTAACTGGCTTTAGGTTGTTATTATTACTCAAAATCTATACTGATTATGTGACATATGTGCAGCTCTGTTTACCGGGGCTTGTAAAAAAGCTGATAACTTCTGTAACTCAGCAGCTACTGAGCTCAGTGATCAAGAGATGTGATCCAAAGTGATTTTTATATGGTGGTAGAACTAGGAATTTAATTCATTTTTATCCAATACAAAGTGTCCTTTCAATCTGTCGGGGCTTTTGGGACTCAGGCTGTATGAAATTAAGAGAATTCTAATTTTCTTCACATAGCTAAGTTGTCAAATGAGCAACACAACAGTGTCCTGGTATTTTCTACTTAACAAAGGCAACGGAATTAATGACCGTGAGGGCATTTGTTTCAGCAGATAGAAGTAACTTGAATAACAACATCTGTAGAACAGAGAGCCTCTATTTTGGCCAATAGTAAATGTCAAGACTTGGACATCATGCCTGAAATGCTATTATTAAATTGGAAAAGCGGAGATTTACTGAACATGTTACAAACTTGTCTTCATTTTGTTTCACGAACATATATTATACAGTGATGTGTAAGGGCTCTGATAAGTTTGAAGTACTCTAAACTGTCAAACATAACTCCTTATCCAAATTGGGAGATCTGGCCAGAAGTGGCAGTGCCCTACCCAAACCAAGAATTGCCCACAAAGTGTTTGAGCTCAGAATCCCATTAATCAAATAATATTTCTATGTCTCACAAACCAAGAATAATATAAGCATGGGTGTTAGAATTACAGTTTTACCATGTTAATAACCAGTGGAAAATACCTCTTTCAGCAGGGCATGTAGAAACCAAGGATGTTATCTATGAGCTACAAGGATGAACATCTCCCCTATGAAGAAAGACTGAGAGAAATAGGGCTGTTTAGTCTTGGGAGGAGAATACTGAGAGGGAATCTTATTAATGTCTACAAATATCTGAAGGGTGGGTGTCAAATGGAGGGAGCTAATCTCTTTGCTGTAGTGCCCAGTAATAGGAAAAGGAATAATAGGTATAAACTTGAGTATAGAAGGTTCCAGCTCAATATGAGGAGAAACTTCTTTGCTGTAAGGGTGACAGAGCACTGGAACAAGCTGCCCAGAGAGATCACGGAGTCTCCTTCTCTGGAGATTTTCAAAACCCTCCTGGATATAATCCTGTGTGGCATGCCCTAGGTGATCCTGCTTTGTCAGGGGCATTGGACTCAATGATCTCTAGAGGTCCCTTCCAACCCCTAACATTCTATAATTCTATCTGGAACTGTAAAGACTAGACTAAAATGAAGAGTTAGGAAATACTTTGATAAAAATCAATAATGCATACTGTTTTGTTGGAAAAGCAATGTTTGTCTATAGTTTTGGAAGCATCCGTGTGTTACTATTGTAAGTTAAGTGAAGGGAATCCTGACACTTGTTTTCCATAATGTTCCTGTAGCTCTTTACATTCTTGTTCAAGAATAATCTAAATGTCTTGCCCTTCTCAGATATTTGCAAAGCCAGTCACATTGGAATGATACATTCAGAGAATTGAGATTTGTTGAGGAAACGGCTTCTTTTGGGGACCTGAAACAATAGTTTTCATTGACAGAAGTTGTTTGCTTATTGTTTATTATATTTTGGCAAAAATGGGTTGCTGCTTTTGTTCTAAATTTTGGAATTATGGCTTTTTTATTAACTGGTGGCAGGATGTTTGGTGTCTTACGCAGATCTTGAAGGACCATTTCTGCTCTGTAAATATAGAAATAATACCTGCTCATCCACATTATGCAATGCTCTGAGAAAATGCTCTTATCAGACTCAAGGGTAGAGGGTTCACACATGTGAACTTCAACTAAAAGAGGTCATTAAATTAAAGACTCCCTTGGTCCTGATATAACATTCCAAGTCACTTCCATGCTGTTCTCATGTTATAATTCTTAGATATATTAATTGTGAGGGAGGTGCTCCCTACAGACTATTGAAACTTCAGTTTAGGACCTTAGTCAGGTAAATGTCTTGCAGATCTTCAAGTGAATATTCCCAAGTAGTTTAAAAAAAAAATGTTTCTCCCTCTGATATGCAACAAATTCAGAAATATTTCTATATTATAATATGTAAATGGTGAGATATCTGATCTCTCAGTATACTAATGTAATTTTGCTCACATTATACATGACAATATCCAATTTAATTTTATTAATCAATAGATGATTTTCATTGACACCTGGAGATAAAGGCTTGTTCCTGAAAATAGAATTGTTCTTATCACCTTATACTTTTAATCTAATCACACATTAAGGCCAAGCCAAGCCTTTACTGAAAGGTCTGCTGATTATGAATACACTTGATGATTTCATTATTTTACTAGCACCTCAAACAATTAAGATAGGAGACAAACACTAAACACTAATCATCATTCTTTCCAATTTCATTAAACACAAAAAGAATAAACCCTGAAAGAATTTATGGATGCAGTAAACATTTTACACATAATAAAGGAAAAATAGGGGGAAAAAAGATAGGGGAAGGAAAGAATAGAAAATAATGTTGCAAGGATATAAGACTTGCCATCTCAATCAGATTAGCCCCATATACTTTTAGGGATGCTTGCCAGGCTCTGACACTTCAGCCATGTTTTCTGGTTTGACCTTCAATATGTAGAGGCCAATTCAAGTCAAGAAGATTTAATTTATTTATTCATTCATTTATTTTTGTTTCTTGCCCTTAACTCTGTCATTAACACTGGATATTTCTACTATCTGTAACAACTCTGAAACTTGTTAAAATCTTGATTCTTAACTCTGTGGGATACTGGACAATTTGTACAGCAATTTACAGACATGTGAAAATGGTACTTTATCTTAAAATCCCAGAAGAATGAATATAGAAAGCTGGAGATAGATTAAAATTCTGCATCCTGTTTCTTTCTTTGCCTTTTCTTGATGTGTATCTTCTACAGCTGTGAGTATAGAGAAATGACCACAATTTCCAGTGAAATACAGAAGTGATGCCTTGGCCAAACTAGTGAGTTCTTGAGATAGGCATAGACTTTGTTTCTTTTTCCATTCCCCCATACCACCTCCTCCAAAAAATAGTTTGTCAAAAAAAAAAATACAGTGGCTTATTCTGGATTCACGTATGCCAACAATGCTGTGATGTAATTACAGAAACTTATATATTTTTAAATTACATGGGTAACAGAATAGATACAGCCTTGTATAAGGAAGCTCAAAACCATAGATGGAAAAAACCCCAATTTAATTATTTTCTAAAAAAAAATTATATGATTGTAATTTATTATTTGGACAGTTATGTGATGTACCTTCTAAGTACTTACTTTTTACTAAAAATGTTTCCTAGAAATGTGTGATGTTATAAAATTGATATATTTACACACATATATATGAGATACATGTATGTCTCAATCGTATTTTTATTTCTCTGAATTTCAGACACTTTATTTTATGCAAATTGCTTTTTTTTTTTTTTTTTGTTAAAGTTTATTTATTTTTCTTTCTGTCTTAAAAATATATCAAAATATATCTAAGGATTTTTTTTTCCTAGTGGCTTTAACAGTTAAAATCTAAAAAAAATATTCTTAGAAAAGTTTGTTGATCCTTTCATCACACTCTTTTTCACTGCTCCTCTGTATATGATTTGATGATGTAAAAATATAATGACCTTACAGTCTAAGTGACTTTTCCAAGCAGTGAAACTAGTCATTTCATGGGATGACTAAGTTCAAGATTCTATCTCCTTGAAATTTGTTTCCAGGATGTTAACTGCAAAGCAAGTTATATATAGCAGTAAATGCATGCTTAATTTGTGCAGAAATCATGGTGTGATGAATACAATTAAGAGCCTCAGAGGGAATAATTATATTACTACATAAAGCTGGTGGATCTCAAATTGCTTGGTGCCTGGACTTTAAATTGGCCTGCATTCCTGTTGTGAAAGTCATTCATAGTAGTAACAAAACTGCAGTCAGAAATGGGGTAGTTTCAAAGTCATATAAGTATATTTACTCATCTGCTGCAAATGAGAGAGCCTAGAAAATGGAAAAGTTAATTCCATTAAAAATATGTGCAATCAATTATGAAACTAAAGCATAATAAACATTGTACATCAAAGTATTGTTTAATGTAACAACAAATCTTATAGAAATTATAAAGTCTTATTGACTGCATTTTCTTTCATACATGCACAAGTAGCATTACTTGCTCTTTCTAGTATATTGGAGGTACTTCCAAGAAGTACTTATATAAATGAAGATCTGTAATTGAATTGAAAAACACAACATAGGATAAATCTAAAATTTGACAAGTAGACAATTGCCCCATATTAGAGGGTCAGATTCTTCTCCTAAGGTTTGTTGTAACCAAGGTGAAGAATTATGGCACTGTCTCCTAACAACTTCACAGTCAAGCACAATTCCATGGGTTGACGTAAAGGCATATGACCTAAAGTATTGTTGACAATTAAAGATAATTTTTCAGCACTGCACAGATAGTTGTCTTTTTTTTTTTTTTTTTATTCTCAATTATTCAGCCTCTAGAAATACTCTTACAGAAGGTTCATGTGACTCTGTGACCTATAACAGAAATTCCTGATCACAGGATACATCAGCTGCTGCACAGGATACATCAGTTGCTGCTGCCCATTTAAGGTTTGAGGTTTTAAAATTTATTTAGCTTCCTTCAGCATTTGGGAACCATTTTCTTATTCTTCTTTTTATGCTTGTCAGACACACTACAGGAAACATGAAATTGTGCATGTGGCACTAGGAAAAAAAAAAAAAAAAAAGGCAGCAAATAAATACTGACTTGCTCTAAGGTCAAGAGCTGTAAAATATTACCCAAGGAAGAAAACAAAATCACTGAGATCCTGAATTGTGGTAAATTTTCTTTTCTCTAGGCACTATTTTATAAATTTATTTGGAAACTTACTCTTGAGACATTTTTATTTGTCTGAAAAATAGTAAAGATACAGTGTCTGTTTCATCAGGCACCCTCTTTATGTGAAAAGATATATGCATAATTTTAAGAAATATTATTTTTACCCAGTTATATAGAACATAGTAGTACTAATATTATTAGAATTACTATTAGTAATCTAGAGGTAAAACTAGAGCCATAAAAGATACGGCTCAAGATTTGTGTATCCTAAGACATCATGATAATGTTGGTGACATAATAACCATAAGAATAGAGTATAACTATTACCTATACAAGGTTTTCATAATGGTGTCCATTGCCATTACCCTGAGTACTTCCCACACAAAGTCAGTAGTGAATGAGAAGCTGGTTAAGGGCTTCATGTTAGGACTTTTTATCAGGTCAAATTTGTATTTTGTTTAGATTTCATGGTTCTGTAAAAGTTTTATTCAAACCATATGTTGTGGTAGTGGAAAGCCTGTCTCAATTTTCCTAAACTGTTCTTTTAACACACTTAGAAATATATAGTCACCCCACTGAAAAAAATTGTATACTTGTATAATAAGGTGCCTTTTCTGTGTGACTGTATTTTATTATTTCAGAAAAAAGAACTGTAATATGTATGCAGAATATGTATATATATTATCATCATTAAGAATGTTGGTGCTTTAGATAACATTTAGTAGAAAATAAATAAATAAATTACTGGCATATTGGGTCTAACCGAGCTGGAGTTAATTTTCCCCACAGCAGCCCTCCCCGTGCTGTGCTTTGTGTTGAGATCAAGACACACCCGTGTTGTGGCTACTGCTGGGCAGGGCTCACACAATACCAAGGCTGTTTTTCCAGCATTCCCCCTGCAGTGGGATGGGATGGACAAGATCTTGGGAAGGGACATGACTGGGACAGCTGACCCAAACTGACCAAAAGAATATTTCATACCATATGATGTCAGATCAACAATAAAAGCTAGGAAAAGGAAAAGGAATAGGGCATATGCTTGTCCTCTGGAGCAACCAATACATGTCTGGAGCCCTGCATCCTGAAAAAACGCCAGCCGTCACCTGATGATGGGAAGCAGAAAGTAAATCCTGGGTGTTTTTTTGCTTATGCATGCATGGCCTTGCTTTGTTTCTCAATAAACTGCCTTTGTCTTAACCTATGATTCATCTTCACCCTGGTCTGGCTGAGAGGAGATGAGGGGAGTGATAAAGTGGCTTGGTGGGTACCTGGTAAAAAAAAGAATTGGAAATTTCCAAGAAGAGGATTTCTAATGTGAATTTAGCAGGCTTCATTGTCATGAAGAGTCACATTTAAAAGTTTACGTTCCCAAAAATTGTTTTCATACAGTGAAAAAAAAAAGGGGAGAGGGAATAATAAAAATATCTATTTAATTAATTCCATTGACTAAATTGCCCGTGTTCTTAATACCTCCATTTTTCTTACTACTACTTGTCCCAGTCCAATCTGAAGTCTAGGTTTGAGTCATAGCAGGGATGTTCTGTACACCTACACATTTCCAGAATTTGAAGGGCTTTAGTTTAGCTATTATTCCTGGACATATATATTTTCCAATTTACTATAAAAGCAGGTTTCAGAAATTAGATAATAGTGCGAAGGTCTTCCTTGTCAGTATTTGCACAAACTATGATCATTCCTAGTGCTTCCTTTCCTGTAACATGAAACTTGTGACTGAAAAATAACATAAAATATTAAGTTCTATTTGGTATCAGCCTATTCTATTCACATCTTTTTTATCTGCTTGTTCTCTGTGCTGGAGAAGATGGCCAATACAACATACCATCCACCTTTATGCTTACAAACTCATTCTCTCCCTTCCCACATCTTCACAAAGGAAAGCATCTTCAAGCTACAGTCCTTAGAAAGATAAAGTTAGCATGTGCCGCATCCATTTAATCACCATTTTAATCAACATTTTTATATGCATAAAACTTACATACATGGGACTGATAGGAAATATTGTAGAATATAATTTTCTGTTTACCTTCTTTTTGTAAATAAATTCAGATACATGTAAATGCCTTTGATTTTTTGGTTTGGTGGGGTTTTTGTTGTTGTTGTTGTTGTTTTGAAAGTGGCAACTATCTGCTAGTGATATGTATTTTAACAAACATTTTCTGTATCTCAGTGTAGGATAGTTCATGCCTTCTTTTCTGAAAGGTATTCACACGGCCCAGATACTAAACCATAGAAATTTCCTTTCCAACACTAGCATTTGTCTCATTGACAGTCTCTACTTGCCGTTTTGTTGGCTTTACTGCAGTTGTCTTTAGGCTGTGAAATGATTAGGTTACTGTTGTGATATCTTATTCACTAGAATCCCATTGTTTTTAGGTAACTTGTGGTTTCTGTTCTCTAACATTTCAAAAAAAAAAAAAATTCTAAATAACAAACAAAATTTCTTCCAATGATCCCTGCATGAGCTGAAAGCAATGAGGAAAATATCCAAGTGATTTCTCCAAGGGTAAGGTAAAATTAGTACTTTTCAGAACAACCTGGAAAAGAGATGAAAAAAAAAAAAAAAAGCTAACAGATATTTTACTACTATCTGATTCAGTTTTATGGCATATTACACTTATTTTTTAAGAAATTGTTGATAAATTGCTTTATTTTCTCCTCAAACAAGATTCACTTTATTTAGAAGATGGAAGCTGGGATCTTCCTTATATCCTACTTTTAGAAACACCTTGTAAAATGCATGAAGTATTATCACGTAAGTGCTGGATGAAGCTCCACCATCATGTATGATCTAAACATAAGAGAAACTATATATAAAATTTTAGAACTGTATGCAGTAGGTTTTGACGATAGAAACAGTAGTGGACAAAAATTTATTATCTACAGTAATTTTAAAGTAAATTGGCAGCCATATAGGGATATGGATATGCATTAGGGTTTTGTCTCAGTCTTCCTTCTGTATATACTGTCTTTCTTTTATGCTCATATGGCTCTTTGAGGATGAATTTCCAATGTACAGTCTTTTACATGACTGGTTGTGATTCAATGATTTTATGAAAAATGCTTTGTTATTGTCTCAACATCTGAGATGATATCATGCTATATAGTTTCAAAATTATTATTGAAATAGCTACAGAACAATGATGTTATTGTTTGTTTGCTTGTTTCTTTGCTTTTTGTGGTGTAAGAGGAGTTTTGTTCCTAACAGTGGTACAATTTTTTTTCTTATTATTTTTATTTTTTTTAATCTTTAAGAACTTTTCACCTAGATCCTGTTTAACCTATGAATGTTTCAGTTGGTTATTTTGGTAGAAGATACAAAATTCTGGAATATGGAAACTAGTCTTTGCATTCTTATTTATAAATACACATACAAACTGTAGATGTTATATAATTTTTATTATTATTCTCATTAGCTTAATATTAGCTTTTCTTTTGAACAAAGAAAGAATATTTTCTAAAGCTGGAAATTTGAAAATTCTGTGATTCTCAGACTGTATTTTGGATCCAAATTTCCATCTGGCCATATCTCTGTTATATAATACTAGAAAATATGGAGATAATATAAGTAAAACAGATGGTAAAAGGTGCCTGCTGACCAAATACGAGCAGTGAGACTCAACTGGGTTGGGTCAACCCATCTGTAATAGATAATCTCAATTGCTGTTGCTCACCTCAATTGCTTTTGATTTTACTTTATGTCACATTCATGCCTAAGAGCTGTATAGCTTTCTTTGAAACCTTTAACATAGTACTGTTGAGATGTTGAAATATTTTGTTTAGATTTTTGTGTTCATTTTATATATGTCACCCTCCTACTTAAGAAATTAATGTCATTAAAGTTATTTTACTTTAAATTAAACATGTATGCTTTTGTAGATACAAGACTATTACTTGATACACATCCAATTTGTCTTCTAATATATGAAAGTATAATGATACTGCATTATTGTTATAAAGTTAATCAAGACAGCTATGTTTCTATTGAGTAGTGTTTCTTTTTTTCTTTTACTATAATACATGTCTTCAATGACTTGATTATGCAGTGTAGCAATGAAGTCACTAATTAGAGAGTTATTACAACATCTATAATGTGTAGGAATTCTAGCTTTGTGTGTTATATTTTAAGATGCTTTCAAATAGAAGATTGAAATTAAAAAAAAAACAAACAACATCAATAGTTACAGCAGGGTGCATAATCTATGGGCACTTGATCTGTTTTACTTCCCAGGGTTTTTTCACCTGAGAATGTATATTACCATATGTGCTAAGTAAACAAAAGATGACTTCACATAATACCTCTGTGACTTGATAACTTTTTCTCCTTGTTTTGCATAGATATGAGGAGCTCATGACAAGGACCAAGAAAAATCATTGGGTTTGGTTTGAACAAGAAAACAATTTGTTACACATTTTTAACCTTGCTTCTACTTTGAATTTCACATGAGGATTAAAATTATATTCTCTCTTGGACCAAAAGCAGAAAAGACAATATGATTGAGAAAAAGAACCATATTGGAACCAAATGTTGACCATATTAGAGGTGATGATTTTTTTTTTCTTTTTCTTTGCTTTACCTTTAATTAGAGTGATCATTGAATCCTGGTTATCAACAAACAAGTTTTCTCCAAGTAAAATAAGAATAATGCCTTCAACCAGAAACTGAATCTATGTGATATTCTACTTAGAATTGGGAGCTTTTAGTCTCAAAATTATTTGTAGGACTAATTCTTCCTTGGTTTATCTCACCATACACAGCAAAGATCTAAAAATTCATAACAACATTCTAGGCACAAAATGACAAATAGATTAAAAATAAGTTCTATATTAGATTTTAAAAAGTATAGTACCATGAGAGCTAGACAGAAAAAAGTTTAAGTTTCAAATTTTATCCAGTCTTTACCATCACTAAAATCATTGTGAGACCTACTTAGTTGTTTATAATTTAGCACCTGCAATGTCTAAAAAAATGTAAGTGCTTCACCCAGGACTACATTTCTGTGAACTCAAGATTGTCATCTCAGGATACAGCGTGAAGATCACTGTCTGCATTATTTCTAGTTATTATTTAATTACCATTTAATGCAAAATGCATAAAAACTTCATTGCAAAAAAATAAATGATCAAGGCCTTCTTTACAGTTTAGTGACTGAAAATTAAGATAGTGATTCTTTGTCATATTCTCTAATTGCAAAAGGAAAGATCACAGTTGTCTGACAAAAATATAGGATAGAACTGAAAAAGGCTATCACAGCTACACTGACCCTAGAAAAAAAATGGATATCACCAAGCTGTTGGTAAAATGCTGATTTAAAGATGCTTGGAGCTGTGAACAGAGTGTTATCTGGTATTATTTGACTCTTCTTGTTGAGGATAGTAGGACTTTACTAATGAAGAACATAGAATCACATCAGCTGTATTTCATGTCTTTATCAAATTACTAAAAAAACCAGCATCTTCTTTTTCTTCTTTTTTTATTTTTTTCCACTTCAGAGGGAGAGGTGAAGAAAAACATGCCAGTATAAGTAGAGTGAAGTTCACTTCCAGATTGTAGAAATGAAAATTTAAATGCATACATTTAGATCTTCATATCTGAAAAAGGTGTTGAAATGTATGTGGTAGGTAACACATGAAAAGTTTTTGGACAACTATTAACCACTCCTTGAAATAGACCTATATGTTTGATCTTTTCTAGGGTCCAATTTAGGAATAACATTAAGGTGTCTGGTGCCATTTGTGGTGCCTGAAGCATCTGCACGAAGTAGGTAAATAGAGAGAATCTGCTTAAAATCTGAGTCTAATTTGGTGTCAAATGGGTTATATTATAATTGCTTGTCATGCAGAATAGGTGTGGTATATGCCAACTTTTTTCTTCCTATAAGCATGAGATCACTATAGGGTAAAGAGTCCTTTCTATCAGTGATATACAGTCAAATGCTCAATTAATTACTGAGTACAATTACATCAAGTTAACTTAGAGGGCAGCTTTCAGATCTCTATGGCACCAAATTCTAGTAAGAATATGATAAAGTGTCAAAAACTTTTTTAGTAAAACATTTTTCTGTATCACCATTATAAGCATTACAAAGTGGAATTTTTTATTAAACTTTTTCTATAGGTATGAGCACTTGGAGCTACATTGCTGCAGGTTATCTGTGTACTTGTGATTTACTGAGTTCTTTCATAATACTTAAGCAGTTTTGCAGGAGGTTACAAATGGCAAAAAATCCCACAAACAAACAATATTCTTGAGGTTGTTGCCTGGAAAGGGCTACACAGAACAGTTCAGTTAATATATATCCTTCCAAATTTTATTAACAAAATTATTTTAACTTTTTCCTCTCTCATTTCACTCAAGCACTCTTCCTCAAAACAAAGCAGACATGAACATTTGAACAGAAAATAAAAGGTAAAAAACCCCAAACAAACATGGTCTCTTTCACTCATTACATTATTTTTCTCTTGTAATTATAACTATGATGAATGTAAACAGTTCATCTGTAAGCCTCTGAAAAATAAAGTCTCTGTGTGTATATTCTTAGTAAATTAATACTATGGGTCCTGGGATTTTCTTATTTCCCAATTAGACATCATTAAGAATCATCATTATTCAGACCTAACATATGTTTGCATTCTGAGCACCTGCAAAAATGTGTCATGCAGAGCCTCCTCCTCAGGAAAAAAAAAAAAAAAAAAAAAAAAAAAAAAAAAAAAAAAAAAAAAAAAAAGGAAGAGATTTGGTGACATATAAGAGCACTAAACATTTTCCTTCTCTCCTCCAATTTCTTAAATAAAAAAAAAAAAAAGTGATTTAAGTGTTTTTCAAAATACTGAAAATGCAAACAGTCCAAAGGCATATTCTCAAAAGTGAACTGAAATACAAACACTATATTATTAATTAATTTAGTGCTTGCACAGATTTCAGTTCCTAAATTTTCCATGTGTCTTTAGCTTTTTGCATTTTATACAGCAGCAAATCTGCCCCTAAAACTCAATAATCACCTAAGACAGACCATTCAAATGGTATATGCTCTAGAAACAACAAATCTCTGTAGGATTTCTCATTGTATACACACACACACGTTTGAACATACTGTGAATTAAGTGGAAAAGGTAGATACAATTGGATGAAGCATAATACCACAAATCAGAATAATCCTTTGTTACTTCATTGAAGGTTCTCTTTTCACATTCTTTAATGAACCTTTCTGATCTTGTTGATAATATGAAGAAGTATTTTATGAGAAGGATTTTTTTTCTGAAAGAAACTTTTCTTGCATTGTGTGGTTTTGGTTACATTAGCTGTTGGACCCTGGAACCCATGTTTGAAAACATTAGAAGCTTGACAGTTTCTGGTATTACGCAGTAGGTGACACCTGTTAAGTAATATAGAAATAAGTAGGTGAATAAAAGGGCTATATATTTTTTTTCTTGTTTGTTCTTTAAGGTTCTGTCCTTATACAAGTATTTTATTAGTATGAAACCTTCTATCACCTTCTGCTACTAAGCAGCTGGTGCAATCCTCTGATCCCTGGAGTAGAAGTGTAAAAGAGGCAGTCATCTGGAATACAGATGCATTTCACTGAACCACAACTTTTTATCTCCAAGATTAATTATAAAAAAATGCTGTGTTCATGAAAAAGAAATCTTTTATCAAGAAATTATTTTTAAAAATCCCCATTCTGTACAGTGTAGAAGCAAATTAAGCAACCAGTTCATCACAAAGAATGGTCCCTCGAAACAAGAACTTAGTGAAGAAACAATTCAAATTTCTACAGTCTAGTCTGCAAAGTGCAACCTAAAGCAAATACCTCTAAGAAGTTAAGTATCTCTTTCAACTCTATCAACTAAAATAAGCATAATTCAAGAGTAACAAATGAAACCATTCTAGAATAGAAACGGCACTAAAATGCCTATGCTCAGACAACAAAATCCCTTCCCTTACACGGAAGTAGACTATAATGCAGGCTTAGAAATAGAGCCTTCAGGTAGGCATTCACAGGTTGTGCATCAGATCTGTGAACTGCTGCCTGATACTCTAGTGCATCTCAACTGGCATAAGAGTCCTTTCTGCATGCCAATGAATCAAGCCAGATATATATTCATATGAGTTCACCTATACTCCACATAAATAGGCACTCTAGGGTACAATTCATCTCTTCTCAGTTAGACATCTAAATACATCGGACAAATTGTACTTCTGTATTTCCTATTTCTTTCCACTTAGAACTTATTTTTATCACATTCCTCAGAGCTTCATAGCAGTACTTTTAATGCAATACTCCCATCTCACCTTTGCCTTAGAAAATGCAAAGTTTGCTGCAGGCTATAATATCTGAACAGACAGTTTAGAAATACTAGCTGGTGTGGGCATTCATCCAGTTCATCACATGGTATAGATGTACCTTATCTGCTGAAGGTATTTTGTATTCAGATCGTTTAATCACATTTTGTTTTAAGTAAATTAGCCCACTGGTCCCTCACATGTTATATCCATTACCTAGATTCATCTTGTGATGTTAGTGTTGTTAAATTGCCAGTAGCTGCTCTTATTCTCTTTGAGGTTTTTAGGACCTAGACAGCAATTAAGCAACATGTCGACTGCACTTGTGTTTCAACATACAAGAGTTTATAAGAAGACTGAGTGTAGCTCCTGTCTAACAGAGCATGTGGCTGTATATTTTGTCATAGATGCCATTGTTAAATCATTTTACCAGGACAATATTGTAAATAAGGTAGAATATGATTTGACAAAACTTCAGAGAATGTACTGCAAATATTCTGTTCTGAGTTTCGCAATGAAAATTGATTTATTAGGCAATTAGAACCAGAATCAATGCCATTTATATGTCTCCTCAGGTAAAGCTCATTCTTTTTCATCTCTTCAGGTGATACAATTATCACATCAGAAGCAGGATTCAGAAGAAGCACTAATGCTATGACCTTGTTTTATATGAGGAGAGTGGATAGAGAAACTGGATTAGTGAGGAGACTGCCAGGTAAACTGGAATGGACAATAGGAAATGTTTGCAAAGAAGTTGACATCTAAACTGAGGAGGGTGAGAACTATCTAAGAAAGTAAATATCTGATCACAATTTGGAAAAACTGGAAGACAGCTACGTTTTGGAGACAATTGGATATCCTGAAAGAGAAACTGTGAATCACTGTGTTTCTGAGGAGTTAGAATCATAGAATCATTAGGTTGGAAAAGACCCTTAAGATCACTAAGTCCAACCATTAACCTAATACTACTATAGCCACCACTAAACCATGTCCCTAAGTACCACATCTACATGTCTTTTAAATACCCATAGGGATCATGACTCAATCACTTCCTTGGGCAGCCTGCTCCGATGCACTACAAGTCTTTTGGTACAGAAATTTTTCTTAACATCCAATATAAACCTCTCCTGGCACTTCTCGAGGCCATTTCCTTTTGTTCTATTTTTACCTGGGAGAACCTCACCTCACTACAACCTCCATTCAGGTAGTTGTATAGAGTGATAAGGTCTCACCTGAGCCTCCTTTTCTTCAGTCTAAACCACTCCAGTTCCCTTAGCTGCTCCTCATAAGACTTTTGCTCTAGACCCTTCACCAGCTCTTATTTGGATACACTCCAGAACTTCAAAGGGTTTTTCAAAGTTATTCAAAGAGTTATTAAAAAGGAGCTGGGATAGGGAAGAAGTTTTGTGGCACCTACATGGAAGATGAGAAGAACTGACAGCATATAATAGCGTAGTTAGTTTATGGCAGTGTCCATGTCTTGCTTTTCCAGATAGCTGCTGCTCTTAAGGAAGCAGACTTTGTGAGAAGTAAGGAAGGATTTTCTTCCATTAATTACTAAGTTCTTAAGTGGGTGAGCACTTATCCACATACTCTTCTATTTCAGAAGCCTGACATGCTAACATCCATTGTAATAGAGAAATTCCACAAAATCAGATTGTTACTTAAGATTCAGACTATCTAAATTCAAACACCCTTTCACACTCAGAAACAAAGGTTGACAAGCAAGTAAGCACAAGGCTTTGTACAGATTCTCTCAATATTAATAACTAAATTAGGAATAATTTATTTCTTTATGATACAATATCTAAAATGTAGGTACTTATTTTGCTGTTGAGTTTCATCCTTATAGCTTATCATTATAACCTAAAAATGACTGATTTTTTTTTTTCTAGTTACAATTGAAACACCTGCTAGATTGTATATAATAAAAGCAAAACAATACATTTAATAATAATAAATTCTGCTGGAGACGCTGGAAGCTCATGGCTTCAATAAGTGTACTCTTTGCTGAGTTAAAAACTGACTGGCTAGCTGAGCCCAAAGAGTTTTAGTAAATGGAGTTAAATCCAGTTGGCGACTGGTCATAAGTGGTGTTCCCCAGGGCTCAGCGCTGGGGCCAGTCCTGTTTAACATCTTTATCAATGAGTTGAATGAGGGGATTGAGTGCACCTTCAATAAGTTTGCACTTATTTGACACAAAATAAAGCAGGAGTGTTGATCTGCTTGAGGGTAGGAAGGCTCTATAGAGAGAACTGGACAGGTTGGATCAATGGGTTAAGATCAGTCATATGAGGTTTAACAAGGCCAAATGCTGGGTCTTGAACTAAGGTCCCAGTGACCCCAGGCAACACTACAGGTTTGGGAAGAGTGTCTGGAAAGCTGCCTCATAGAAAATGACCTGGAGGTGTTGGCTGACAGCCAGCTGAACATGAGCCAGCAGTGTGCCCAGGTGGCCAAGAAGGCCAACAGCATCCTGGCCTGTATCAGAAATGTCATAGCCAGCAGGAGGAAGGAAGTGATTTTATCCCTGTACTCGGCACTGGTGACATTGCAGTTTTAGTACTGTGTCCAGTTTTGGGAACTACAGTATAAAGAAAAGACACTGAGGTGCTGGAGCAGGTACAGAGAAGGATAACAAAGCTTGTGAGGGGACTGGAGAACATGTCTTATGAGGAGAGGCTGAGGGAGCTGGGATTGTTTAGCCTGAAGAAGAGGAGTCTGAGAGGAGACCTTATTGCTCTCTACAACTACCTGTAAGAAGCTTGTAGTGAAGCTGGTGTTGGCCTTTTCTCCCTAGTAACTAACAACAGGACAAGAGGAGATAGCCACAAGTTGATCCAGAGAAAGTTCACATTAGATATTAGGAAGAATTTATTTACTGAAAGACTTGTTAAGCATTGGAATATGATGCCTAGGGAAGTGGTGATGTTACCATCCCTGGAGGTGTTAAAAAAAAGGGTGGATGTGGTGCTTTGGTACATGGTCTAGTTATCATGGAGGTGTTGGGTAGAAGGTTGGACTTGGTGATATTAGAGGTCTTTTCCAACCTTAATGATTCTATGATTCTGTGAAAATGAAGTGCATGCTTTCTTCTGTAAATTAGATGCAACATAGTGTTTGATAGTTGTTAATGTCTACTATCCATTACACAACTTTGGTGTTCACCTTTTGATATCACAAGTTCCACTTTAATTATATTCCAAATGATCAGTCATACCGTCTTCTCAAAGCACCAGCCTTGTTTCAAAAGCCATGGAGTTATTTGCCTGTCACACCTGCTGTAGCAATTGCAACCCTGATGTAGCAGCACACTCAGTACACTCTACACATTTAATACATAAAATTATTTGAGATTCTGTGCTGCAGGCAAGCAGCAAGACACAATAGCTACTAACAAACAAAAGACCCTATTCCACATATACAGTAAAAGACAAATTACCTGGAGATGTAAAGTAAAACTAAAACCACTTGCTGCAGCAGTGAATGCAGTGCAACACAAATATAGAAAGAAAGGAAATTATAACTATCTGCATATGGAAAACATTCTCAATTGACAGCTTAGTAGAGGACTGAAGCACCTCTACTGAGAGAATGTAAACAGTATGTAAATTATTATATTATATTATTATATTACTGATGAGCAAAAGGTAGCATCTTTATTGAGTGCAATAGGGGTTCAACATAGAAATTGTTGCATATCTGCAACTGTTTCACAAAAACAGAGTATAAAACAAATGTTGACATTGTAGAAATTCTAGAAATTTACCTTCCTTCAGTGGTTGCTAGTGATTGTAGAGTGTTTTCAGTCTGGTTAAAGAAAACAAAACCAAAATCTCCAAACATTATTAAGTAGCTCAATTAAACAAATGTCATGGGTAGGTGCAGGGTGCGTGGAATGCCAGTGGGTAAGTAATTTCAATGAAGAGTTAAGGGCAATTCTTAATTCTAAAGGGACGTATAATATGTAGTGTGCAAAATTAAGAAAACACAAATCACCTATTGATTGTGGTTGCTTTCACCATAAAATGTATATTAGATATGACTATTTTAATTTGCACTGGTACTGAAGATGTCAAGGGGTCACAACAACATCAGAAAATCTGTTTATCAACAGATACACCAGGAGAAGAGCAGGAAGAATAGTGTAGGGAACACTTAAAATTAGTATATTTTTATTGTGTAACACAGTCTCACAGTGCCAATTATTGTTGGTTCAAGGAGAAACAGTGTTCAAAGAAACTGGGACATACACAGAAAAGATGTACAGGTCAGTGCAAAAAGCACCTCATGAGGACAATATCTGAGAATTCCAGAATCATCAGCTGCAGACAACAACATAGAGTCCATAGAGAATACCTTAACATCTCTACAGCTGTTTAATTTAGAAGTTTTTATTTTAGTTCCTTTGCAAGTGAAAGCAATGAAATATAAAATTGACCTTAATCCAGAGTCTACTGCTTTTGTAATCTCTTGGCAGGTTTGTCAGAGGCTATTTAAGAAGGTGAAATCGAAGAAAACTTCGGTGTTTCTAAAACATATACTAGGAAAATCCTCACTCCCCTGAGTCTTATAATGGTGAAGGTAACATATAACTGTAAACAACATATGTTAAATCCTTATGTTGTGAAACGAGGAGGTCATGCATTATTTGGTAGAGGATGGCTGAGAAAGTTTCAGTTGGATTAGCAATCGTAATGTGTTTGCAGACTTGAAAATAATTATGGACTTCAGCCCAAACACCAAAAGAACTCTTCTGAGTGTTTATATAACGAAACATGTTTTTAGAATGTTATCAAAACCATAGGCATAACTAAGAGCCATTAGCATAATATAGCTGTGAAAAAAAGGCAAACAAGATAAAGTGTAAGAAACAAAGTCTCTGCACCAATACAAAAGTATTAATGTCATCATTCAAGACAATCTTGAGGTGTACTTGTACTATAACATTTATGGATTTCCTTTTTTAATTTTTTTTTCTAATTAAAGTTACAGCTTTTCCTGTGCATGAATCCGTCTATCCTTCCTAAATTACACACATTTTAGTAATCAGAATGGATATGCACTGTAAGTGAAACATACATTACTGTTGTCAAAACTGTTGTTGAATTGCTGCTCTGAAAATGGCATTTTCATCTTTTTGATTTTGTATTTCTACTTTCTAAGTAAAAATGTTGTTGACATCCAGATTTCCATCAATTATGTCCAGAATTTCTTATGGGCATCACAAGTTTGCCGTCACAGACATATTCATATAACCCAAGAAAGTTTCAATCTTCAGAAACTAGTCATTGCCCTTTTCCTGAAGTGTAGTAACAGATCCAATAGATAATCTTAGCCTGTTTCAGCAGAAAGTCAGCAGCTGAGATCACCACCAGAACTAAGACCATACTATGTAGTATCACTTTGTTAATAAGTAAAAAGAATTTACTGAATCTCATATTCCTGTTTCTTCTCCAAGCTATTCTGGTACATGAAAGTATGAAGGCTTTTCTGATATACTTACATCAGGAAGAGGGTGGAAGTATTTTCATAAGTTTGTAACAATGGGATTTTGGCAGTCATTTTTAAGAAATTTTACAGCAGAGCTATGGGGGACTCTCAGGGAATGTTCACCAATCCCGTATACTTCACAGTTGCACTATTTAAGAGAAATCTTAAATTTCAATTCCCTATTCAATCATGAAGGCTTGCATTTGAAGGGCTAACAGACTTCCTCCTTAAATGTTATTATCTATAGAGGAACTACACTGCCCATGAGATTTTATAATCTTCCTCAGTAGTGGAAATTCTTCAGATTCACAGTTCCTGTGACTGATGAGACAGACAAATGTGCTTCAGAGAGAAGTATAAACTTCCTGCAGCATATTCTGTATCATGATAGAAAGGGTGGAAGTAATGGATTTGTAATTTTTGTGTGACATTTCACATGAAGGTGGTAAGACTAATGTGTAAGAATCAAATTAGTTCAATGGATATATTGAAGGCTTCCCTGATACTTACCTGTTTTTCTATTACTGTAGCCATTTAGGACCCTACTATAGCAATAGTGTATATAAATCAATAAGCTTTGCATACTTCTAACCTATGAATAAGTAACACCGGTACACTGGTACTGATAACAGATGTCTTCTGTGACTTGTCTTCATGTTGTGAAAAGGGCAAAGCATCTTAGTCCTTGTTTCACAGTCAGAAAATTAAGTCATAGTGGTATCAACATCTCAGACTAAATCTAGACTCATTCTTGCACCCCGGTGTTCCATTCTGCTCACTGCTGATACTGGGTTTTGGAGTATGCCATGGATACCCCTGATCATTGCCCCAAGCTGGAAGCTGGTTAAAAACATTAAACAATACAGCAGTAAACACTGAAACACACCTAGGTCTCTTCTCACATAAACTTATGATGCAGCCAGTGTACCTATATGATCATGGGATAGAAGAAACACTTTCAGGTTCCTTAGCCTGGACATAACCACAAAAACATAATGAGAGACAGGGAAAAAGCTATGATTCCTGAGAAAGAAGCTGCCTGTCTGAGTCACTTCACCATTTTTCAAGCTTGTTTTTTAAACATGTTTTACAAATAGCCATTACATTCTTCTTGGTGTGGACTTTGAATACATTGCAAAGACTAATTTATCCTTTGTGTGGGAGACATGCAGTATGTATAAACAAAGGGAGATACAGTTCTCTTAATCATAGCATGAAGTGCTCTGAAAGTTTCAAAGCTAAAGTAACAAATGTTGGGAGTCTGCTTTTCTACTAAATTAAACCTACAGTACATTTGCAGTGTAACTGTCTTATGCTTCTAACAATAATAGCTGCAGAATGTCTTAGTTTTTTTTAATGATGATAAGCAAACGTGATTTTCTTGTAATTATACTATATTTACTATGAAATTACATAGTAAATACAGTAAATACAATACTATGAAATTACATAGTAAATAAGTTGTGAATAAAAAATAATTGTATATCTGTTTGCAATCTATCCAACCTAAATAAAAGACAGGAAAAAGTGACAGGACTCAGAGCATTTCAAGAATTGTCAGATGCCAGTTGCTTTTTTGGAGCTGTAGTAAGAGTGGGAATCAGATGAGTTCTCGATATGAAGTCATTATGTATTAGAAATATTGTAATTGTAATTAATAGAGATGCTAAAAAAAACCCCAAAAACAACAACAACAAAAAAAAACCAAACTCCAAAAGTGTCTTATATAAAGGAAGTCTGGCTTTTTTTTTTTGTATTAGAAACTTCAATAAATATTTTGCAGTTAAATCACATGTGAATGTAGGATAATTGCCCCTTAAGTTTTTGAGGTAAGAGATTATAATTTTAAAAATGCATGATTAAAATTTATATGCCCTTGCCTTGATCAAGCTGTTTTGTATAGATCTTTAAAAAACTAAAGCAATGCAAACAAAAAAAAAAAAAACCTGAACCAAACAAACCAGCAATGTAAGTCCACACTTATTTTTAAACAAAAAGTGATACAATTAAATCAGGATGAATGCCAACATGATTAACGTGGTTTAGGTAGATAGATAGATAGATAGATAGATAGATAGATAGATAGATAGATAGATAGAGTCCTTAAATCTTCCTCTTAGTTCAAGATTTCTTCTGAAAGAGAGATTACTTAACTTGCATCAAGTAAATGTGGTAACCATGCTGGTGAAACTGCCTTGGGACATAGAGCAGGCTCTTCTGCTGACTTCTAACTCAGACCATGGTCATCCTTCATTTCCTTGTCTTCTAACAGAATCCAGTTTTACTTACTGGGGTGTTTATAAGCATTCTCCAAATACCTGGAATTGATAGGCCTTAATGGACTTAATTAGACTTAGAAAACTATCAGTGACCCTATACATACTGAACTTAACATGAAATTAATCTTTTTTTCTCTAGTGTACTTGCCCCAGAGCTGAGGTGCTGCAGCCCATCTTCTTCAGCCAATATCAGTCCTTTAGACATACACAGAGCAAGACAAATTCCTAAACCTTCTAGAAGTTTCCCTGAATGGCTTCTGCACTCTATTAGAGCACTTATGTAGAATAAGTCACACTATATTGTGCTGTCCAGGGTTCTTCTGTAAAATTCTGAGCATTTTCCCTGAAATACAGAATTTCTTTTCTGTATATCTTAAATTCCATATACTTATCTCAACTACTTTGTTCTGGTTATTCCTTTTGACCTGGGTTTCTTTCACTATAAAAATGCTCTATAAATTTGGGCTTCCCTCTTTCCTACCCTTTTTTTCCTGTTTATGTTCAGGTTGAATAGGGATCATCTTTGAGCCTAATCCAAAGCCCACTGAAGTCAATGTAGATGTTTACATTGAATTTTAAGGTATGTTTAGCTTTTTGTTCTTTATTTTATTTATTTATAATAAATCCCACTGAAATCAAAGGTATGACTTGTTGAATAAGATACTATGAATGAGAGTAACAGAATCTCTCATGGAGTATAATTTATCCAAGAAATCTCTGTGGTTTATCACTGGCACCTTAGAAACAAAATATTGAACATAATGTATTATAATGTAAATTTGATCAAACACTGTGTCATTAACATTTAGCAATCTTGTTTATTCAAGTAAATCCATCTATATATACAAATCTGATATTTGCCTTTTTAAAAATTTAACATGCATAAGTGCCCATAAATCAGTTATGACAATCATTGTTAAATCAATCAATAGTAAGGAATATGCATTAATTCAAATAATATTGACAGCCACATGAACCTGCATCAGTCTTCTGTGAAATAAGAAAAATGAGACATCTTCTTAAAATCAATATTTTCCTTTTTCTGTCATTCATTTGAAGAGTATCAATAATACATTATTTTATACCTTATGTGTCAGTAGCCTGATTTCTTAATGTAGAGATATCTTGAGAAAAAATATTGAAGCGAGGCAAAAAAAAAAGTCATCACAGCAATGACCTGCTAAAATCTTACATTCATCCATTGTATTGTGAGTATTCATCTGAACTAAAATATGCATGGGAAATGTTACTGGCTGGATATATTATTTATAACTCAGACCTCAATAACAGATGCTTGTACACTACATTTGTCCTGGAGTTAAAGAGCAAGAGGAACAGCAAGAGAACTCATCATAGCCTTTATCTATCCTAAGACTTAAGACACAGGAACTTAGGCAGGTGTGCAGACCAAAGTAGAAATACAAGATGTGGAATTACAACATCCATTCATCACAAAAGAAACATTTTAATTGGTTATATGTGGAAAATATCTACTTGACAGTCAGTTTCTCACTTTTCACATAAGTGCTTTGCTGCTTGGATGCCTAATCTTGTTTAGTATAGGAAAAGTAATTTGACATGAAAGTACCTAGATGGCTGCTGAAAATTAATTGCCAATTAAAAAAGAAAAATGTTTGTGCTACTCTATAAACAAGCCAACATATAAACCTTTCAGTCTTGTTGCTTTATTTATGTCTTTGTAGATCTGGTTTCAAGCTATTTGCATACAATTTACAAATTCATATTATAATTCTCAGGTATATTTATGATTTTATAGTTGTATATATTTTACCTCTATGAAAAATATTTATTTCTTTATGCTTCTGTTGCTTATTATTTAACAAAAACATTTCATTAAATTTGATAGTTTATGTCTCTTCCTTAAAATAATACATTTTTATTTGTAGGGCTCAAAGAGAGAGGTTTGGTTTTCCCCCACTTTAAAAAAACATAGCCAAACCTCAAAACAATGTACTCCTGATTCTAACTTTCCATAGCTTCCTCACTCTGCTTTCAACCCCAATGATTCAAAGTATAAAGGTTAATCTGAGTGGAAAATGAAGGCTTTAACAGGATTGTAAAGCTTAAGGACTCCTTTCAGAACTGAAGAGAATTTTGAAAGTGGCTGAGATATAGAAGTTTCATGAGTACCATGGAATGTCCCCCTTAAGTCCAAAATACAATTCAAATGACACAGCTGGCTGAATCCATCAGTAGAAATGGATAGTGACTTCCATTTTTGTCTGTCTTCTCCTCCCAAAATTAACTTTCTACAGATGTCAAGTAGATAGCGTGAATCAATGTAATGTCCAGATAAACATTAAGTGTAGGATAGATTACTCAACATCGTAAATTTAAGGTAGTAACAGAAAATTAATACATTTTAGAATCTTGCATGATTTTTAAACAGTAATTTAAATTTTAAAAGTTTTGGTTCTTTTGTCTTGTTTTTTAATTTAAATTTGTTCCAAGTGGATGAAATACTGTCACTTTATCTTTCACTAATAAAGAATAATAAAGTGCAACGAAGTACCCATAGTTGTTAGAATATATTACTTCTTATATTAACCTTGTTATTCAGTCTTAAAGTCCACAGGAGGAGAAATTTAACCAGCATGAAAGACTGACTACAGATCATTTGGGAAGACATTTTAGGTTAAAATGATCCTATAGGAAACTTCTGTGCACACATACACTACTTAGTTTTCTTACAAAGCCTATGGTTCCACATGAAACATTAATATGAGATTATAATGTTAGGTTCTTTTATTCTGACTGTGCCAAACAGATCTGGAATCCTCTACAGACACCCTGCATACAATAACTTCATTCAAGACATGAATGAGGAAACATCAACCTGTCTTATTTTCCTTTTCTGTTTTAATTATAATAGTAAATATAAAAATAATAAGAAATAATTTCTTAATTTTACTGAATGCAA
>JANIJG010006466.1:18529-37561 GCA_024611175.1 Megaceryle torquata | reverse complement strand
GGAAGGAAAAAGCACTCCTGCCTTTTTAACATCCCATCACGTTTTCACAAAACTTGCAAAGAAAATATTTTCTCACTTCAGGAAAGGAACTGCTCTTAAAACTTAAATGCTCCTACACACAATTTCTAAATACTTAGCTATCATCTTAGCAGACTAGGGACAGTACTTCTTTTTCTTAATTTAACTTACATTAATGTGTTGTTGTTCAGTTAGGCAATAAAATGCTCGCTGTCATAATTTCTGATTTAATTTGAAATGGATTTCTATTGTTGGCTGAGGTTTTTTTTAAGTTAATATGCATTAAAATCCTTAGAGGTATTTTTGAGCCTGCCTCAGTACAGGAGGCTGAACCAACCAATCTCTGAAGTCTTTTTCAATCACACATCCCAGTGAGTTGGTTAACAAAATAACTTTCAGTGTATTTTACAAAATTACATGTCTACATATGTACACACACATATTGTGTATAACATAAATTACTTGTTTATATGTTATGTGAAATAATAAAATAATTAAACATTCTTCACCTAGTGGTTAGGCATCCTGTGACCAAAGTTAAACTGTCCAGAAATACCAGTATATAAATGAATAAAGAATTTAAAATAAATCCAGATTCTAGTTGTCACTGCAAGTCCACTTGTGTAGGTTAGTTTGTTAATTTTTCTAACAGTCAGTGACATTTATTGATAAACCCATGCATTGCTATACATTTGTTTATGTGCAGATAACATTTCCCAATTTTAATCTTCATTTGTCTTTGATCCTTTTAATTAGAAATGTCTAAATACAGAGCTTGCAAAAAGAAAATACCTCTGAGGTGGGCAGTGAAATCTAGATCACATCATTATAACCTCTATTTCTGTTAATTAGGCAGTGGGTGTCCTGTGGCCTTTTGACTTTAATGCAAATATCATTAGCCATCTATGTTTCTCTGTGACAGTAGTATCACTACTGTTAAACTCAATCCCAGACTGGATATTTGCATTGATTTTTTTTTTTCACCACCATCCATTTGAAAGCAAAACTTCAAATAAATAAGGTACCTTCATTTTAAAATGAAGGTGGTCAATAGCTCAATATTCATATGGAAATCAGTGATGAGTAGTGTCCCTCAGGGGTCCATACTAGGGCCAGCACTGTTTAATATCTTCATCAGTCACATAGACAGTGGGATTGAGTTCACCCTCAGCAAGATTCTGCATGGAGGATGAAAAACTGACATGAGCTGGCAATGTGCACTCACAGACCCAAAAGTTCAACTTCTACTCTACTTCACTCTGGTGATACCTCACCTGGAGTACTGCATCAAGCTCTAGAGCCCTCAGCACAAGAAGGACATGAACCTGTTGGAGAAGGTCTAGAGGAGGGCTACAAAAATGATCAGAGGGTTGGTACACCTCTTCTATGAAGAGAGGCTAAGAGTGTTGGGATTGTTCATCCTGGAGAAGAGGAGGCTCTGGGGAGATATTATTGTGGCCTTTCAATACTTAAAGGAGGTTTATAAGAAAAATGGGACCAGTATTTTTAGCAGGCCCTGTTGCAACAGGGCAAGGGGTAAGAGTTTTTAAATTAAGGGAGGGTAGATTTAGACTAGATGCAAGGAAGAAATATTTTAAAATTAGGGTAATGAAACACTGGAACAGGTTTTCCAGACGTAGTAGATGTCCATGCCCTGGAAACATTCAAGGTCAGGTTGGACAGGGCTCTGAGAAACCTGTTCTAGTTAAAGATGTACCTGCTCACTGCAGGGGGATCAGACTGTATGACCTTTAAAGGTCCCTTCCAACTCAAACTATTCTTCAAGTCTATGATTATAAAATAATCTGGAAAGTCCTTTTTCAGCTTGTCTGTCTGAAAATGTCATCAGACATACCCACTTCGTATTGTATTAAATGCACAACAAGAAGGTAAGTCTCATTTTAGAGAGGTACAGTCCTAGCAAAAGGCAGAAAGTAAATTAAAAGCATAGATGTTAGACAACATTAAATAGCATCTGTGGGTGATTGAAATAATTATGGACATATGAGTAGTTGATAAACAAAATAGCCCAAGTTAGAATTTTGAGGATTTGTAGGAAGGAAAAGTTGGAGACTTTTTTATTATATACAAAGAATTGACTTTATCTGTAGCTGGAGGATATGCACATATGTTTAGCCTGAAAATTCTGATTAACATCCAAAATTTTAAAAAGTATTTCAGAAGACAGATAATCAGTTTAGGACTGCAAGTGATTGCCATGGTCATTTAGTTTAACCAAGTATCACAATGCGTAAGAAAATCCATCTGGTAAAAAAAGGGCTTTATGGTGCGGACTTTGTCCCAGATATTAGATATTAGAGCAGTCTGACATATAACCAGTCTCTTCTAAAATTTATAGGAAATAATGCAGTTTGAAGATTTCTAAATACATGGATACATTCTTGCATTTAGGAAATGCAATAAAATACAAGCAAAATACTTTTCCCAGCACCCTGTGAAATGGTTCTGTCTTCTTTAAGGCTTAAAATGGTCTTGACCTATTTTTTTAAAATTCCATCACCACATACATACTGCTAAAGAAGCAGAAAAAAATAAATGTGTTCCCTTGGATGCAAAGTGCATGTAAAAGCTTTTATGTGTTTAAAATGCTTTCTTTTAGATGATGTTTAATAAATGCAGAATATAGGAAAGGCAGAATTCCCACTTCCCCACTCCCCTTCACAGTCAAGATAATAAAAAGGTTTCCTATAGAAATGAGCTACAATAGCTTCCAAGAGCGCAATGACTTTGTAGACAAATGCACAGTCATAACACACAATAGTTCACATTCAACACTGGATGCAATAATTATTTTAATGAGAAAGATAATGGCTAGTCAGAACACTGGAGCTAGTCCCTTAGTATAATAGAGAAATGTTTTGTGAGTTTAAAATTTATTATAGGGAGCCCCCCAGACAGTGAAGGCAAGAGCTTATACTCAGTGACCTGACAGTTACCATATCTGGTGTGTAGAGCACAATGGGCACCGAGCATCGTCTCATGTGTCAGGTAAAGAACTCTGTATCAGAGCCTTCCAGCAGAGTATTAGTTCTTTAAGTTAGTGCTATCCTCTAGCATTGCTTCTGAAACTGCGCCACAATGAAAGGGTTAATCCAGATGTAGTCCAAAGTATGGTTGGGGAGATTCACCCTACGTAGGTAACAAGGTCTTATTACACTCACACATTTAGTGAATGTTCTTGAATATCTATTTGTGGTGCACCCAAGTAGTCATTTGTGATTATTAAAAGAAGATCGCAATGCTCCTAGCTCCGCATGATAGGTTTTGGTTTTGTTTTGGTTTTGTTTTTTTCATTTTGCAGAGGACTAAATGACTGCAGTAGGAAAAAGCAGTGGTGATTTGGGACAAAATCTAACATCCACAAAGTTTTTGTTTCATTTTACTTTTCCTTTCTTTCACTAGTAAGCCACAAAAAAAAGTTTTATCCTGTTTTTGGTATAGGAAAATATATCATGATGGATCCAACACCACAAGAGAGGCATGGCTGTTGCTGCTCCATGCTCCCAGATGCAACCAGTAGTGAGGCTGATGATGCATTCCAGCAGGAACATGCACACACAAGCCCTCCAACCTGTGGTCTGACTGAAATCACTGCACTCATATCCCCATACTCACACATGCACAATGAATACAGAACTCCTCTAAACTAGGAAAGAGTTAGAAAGGAATTTGATAAGAAGATAAAACAGATTGTGTTGATCGGGTGCAGGGTATAGCCAGACAAGTGTACCAACTAACAAACTATTTACAGACAGCTTACTCTTTCTATCCCCTTAGTGCTCTCTTTTCCTACACTTGTTCCTCCACAAATTACCTCATTGAACCCCCTCCTTTTCCTACCTTTAATTTCTCCTTTAAACATCCCATAACAAATCATGCCTAACTGCAAACTGGTCTTCCCTGCATCCCATAATGTGGCCCACCTCTAGGCAGCAGTTAGTCTGAAAAAATAATCTGGAGAGCTGTTCCAGGTGACTTAAATTGATGGGGTTATGCCTGGGCCATGAGCCTGATGACTCTGTTGGGACAGCCCTGAAAGGTACTCAGACAAGATGTTTGCTCTTTGAAGGTCTGTAATTTGTGTCCTTCCTGCTCCTTCCTGGTCCTGCCTGCTATGCTCCTTGGATTTGTGGAGATGGGCCTTTGATGGTCTGATGGCCCCTGTAAGAGGCCTGAGATAGGTCAGCAGGGTATTTTCTGAGATCCCGTCGTCTCTTGGAACTCCTCTGTGGAACAGATAGTTTTATCACATAACCTAAGAATTTTGAGCTACAAGAGCCTATGAATCATCAATTGTCTAAGTGCATGCCAATCAATATAATGTACTTGAATTTCCAAAACTTTTTGAAAGGATACTCACCAAAATTTACTGAAGAAATGAAACTGACAGGGGAGTAACCATGTCTTCAATTATTACATGTTTAAAAGGTAGAAATAGGTTGTTGATTTTCACAATAGTCAACAATGGAGAAGCATATGAATAGTAAGATTTCAAATTTGCAAAATAAACAATAATTTCCAGAACTCTTTCATATAAAACACAAGTAAAAAATGTATGGGCAATAAATAGCAGGAGATACACCACATTGACAAGTGATACAGAATCC
Source organism: Megaceryle torquata (assembly GCA_024611175.1). Lineage (NCBI taxonomy): Eukaryota > Metazoa > Chordata > Aves > Coraciiformes > Cerylidae > Megaceryle > Megaceryle torquata. Next base: position 32,915 of record JANIJG010006466.1, on the reverse strand, counting down.
TGACTGTGCAAACAAATAAATGAACTCAAATTAGGTATAACTGCACTCTGAAAAGATATTTTGGCATTCTCTGTGAACAGATACCTGTTGTTTGCCTCATCATCATGATAATGGAACAGAATTTTAGTAACTATGAGAAAAAAAGAATTGAGATAAAAAAAGAAAATGCTGTTAAGCTACTGTATAAATGCATAGTATGTATTCCTCTTGAGTAATGCATAACTGTCTTATCATGCTTTGAGAAGTATCATGATACAGTAATACACGAACTGGGATGCATTGGTGTAGCCAAATCATTTACACCCATTTTTCATTGCAGCCTACAGAACCCCTTATCTTCTACACTGCATGCACATTACTTTATTACTGGGCTCTCCCTTCTGTAATGAATAAATGAGTCCCTTCCAAAGCAAACCTGAATGAGGCTCTGAGATCTCTTCAGGAAACACTATAGGCAGTATGTCTAAGTCTGGGCAGGGCTTGTTTCCCAGCATTTGAAATAATCCTTCAATGCTATCTGAATAGAACTTACACCTTTGAATACTTCCCATGGTTTCCAGGCACATCTTAGGTCATGAATCATATAGAGGTATGGTATAATCCCAACTTTCTGAACAGTTTCACTTTTTCTATTGACATAGCAAAGGATTAGGGAGTTGGACTGAATGATCCTTATGGCACTTTTTCAACTTAGATAGTCTATGATTCTATGATACTATAGCATATCTAATGAGTGAGTTAACAAGCATTTGTCCAAGTGTGAACCATTAGATAAATGGGAAGTAAAAAGGAGACCAAGTTCAGAAAGAAACTGGAAAAAATCATAGGAATTAGACCATCCATGGTTCTCCCTTGCTGCTATTTTCAGTTCAGGAAGCCCCTAACTGATGACTTCCAAAAGCTCTGGTGGTATGTTAAGGAAAAATCACTAGATAGCTTCTTTCCCACACTCTTTCCCCGAGTATCTGTTTTCTGAACTATGGTCTTGCTTGTACGGACATTAATTCTGATGCATTACATCACTTATCCTTTGACCTTCAATTCAGAGGGAATTAAAGGCAATACTTGAAAAATAAGGAAAAGGAAAAAAATGTTACTACAAAATCTATGTGGAGGAGAGAGGAAATCCACATGGGCTGTCTACATGAAGTCTGTGCAGGAAACGGGGAGTGAACAATATGCCTTTCCCTTTTGTAACTCCTATGATTCTTTCTACCTTTATCTGGTCATAATGTGACACTCCCACAAGAATACTTTCAGGTACTGAAAGGATGCACACTAGGTTAACTTCACATTACTGCATATTCAAAAGAATCATTATAGGACAACAACCAATAAGTATTCCAGAAACTTTTTCACTGTGATAGATGCATATAATAGAAGCCATTGAAAAAGCATTCCTATAAAACTAAATCATTCTAACTCCTACTTTCCTATGCCATCTTCAGATCTCTATCACCTAAGAAGAAATCATCATACTGCTAGAAAGGAATTATGTGGTAAGATACCATAAAAGGACTCATTAAGTGCTGGTCTTAAAAAAAAAAAAGCATTTACTTTTATACCTTCAATGTAGGAGGTACTGTGAAGAATCTGCAGTTAATCCCATGTGAAGACATGTCCATTTTCTCACTCGGATTACTGAATTTGAAAACTACAGTGATTTTCATGCTGGAGTACATGCTTAAAACAAATGGGCCCAGGTTTGGTTACTTCAATGGGAAATTAAAAGCGGAATCAGAAGATAAAATTGTAATGTGTCTCTGCTATCTTCCTTAGCAACATGATGTGAAGAATAAATACCTGTTTTTAGAGAATTCAAGCACTTAAAGGCTTAAAAAAGGAAGCAGAGCGAAAAGATAGACCAGAATATCCCTTCCTTGACAAACTTTAATGAACCTTGGTTTTTAAGCAAGTATTTATACCTAAACTTTGAAATTCATAACCCTTGGAAATAACTTACTAGTGTATTAGTTTTTTGGTTGGTGGGGTTTTTGTTTTGTTTTGGTTTGTTTTGTTATAGCTAATGAGCTGTTATGTATGTTTTGTTATTCTTAGTAATATACATGTACCATATAAAATGTATACTTACATATAGGTATATACTTATATATATATTCTGTATATATATATAAAATATACTTATATATTACAGATATGAAAAATATCTTAAAAATCTGAAAGATCCCAAAGATTTTATAGATTTTAGGCCATGTCCTAAAATATAACCAGTACCAATACTCAGGGTAGTAATCAATGGGCAGTATGTAATCCATAGTTAGCAAAGGACTCATAAGAAGTATCCAATGGCTAATCACTACTTTTACAAAAGGTAGCAAGGAAGCTTTAATCACATTGTAGATTTAACAGGAATTAGAGTTTGAGAGCTCATGTGAAAAACTAAGACATCATGTCAAGTACCTAAAGAAGTAATTAATAGCTTTTTTAAAATACTTGGGAGGCTGGATGTTTAAAGGAGACCTGTACCAACAGAATTTCAGCATTTAATACCCTGATGTACTTTTGAGTATCCCAGTGAGGCCTTCCTGCATGTCTCACACCCAAGACTATTTAAACTCAAGTTTTATATTACTTTTAAGGATAAAGGGATTAAATGACACAAGAGGGAAAGGACTCTTGGCCCTTATACATCAATTCTTTCTATCTATTCCAAACAAACTTCATTCCTTAGAGAAATTGAGCTCTTGAGCCTGTAAATGAATAAAGATAAGTCAGGTCTAACATAGCTGCAGACAAACATTAAAATGAATGTAAACAGAGTTGAGGCATTTACGTGCAATTTATGTGCATAAGAAATTATCCGGTTTTCTCTGTTCACTTTTACATGAAAATAATGTTCCCTTTCTACTTAGAGTTTGTTGTTGGTTTATTTTTGCTTGTGTTTAGTTCAGTACAAAGACATACACACTTGCATGCTTTCTCACAGATGATTGTCTTTGTTCTTGTTTGCTTTGTTGTTCAATTAATATCAAACAAAGGTCAATCTGACAAGGTATATGGCTGGTGTTTGTGTATGGAAAAACATAATGGAAAACTTGTAGTAACAGGAGTCCCATGTGCCAAGGAAAATGTTAAAAAGCCTTTCCTTAGTGACAAAGTGAGCTTCATTTGTACTGCATAAGTACCCTACTACAAAAGCAGTCTTGGACTTCCATGGGACTACTATGAATATGTTTATAATATGATTAGGCAGGCAAAGCGCTCCTAAAGTGCTGCATCACAAGTCTTGTGACTGCTATACTGCTGTAGTGGGACCTCTTAGACTTCTAGTCAGCTGAAATAGCACTACTTATAAGTGTACTTATATCTTACTTAAAATGAAGAGAATCTTGCTGGGTGATGTCATGAGGCTTGAAGAATGATATTAGTGTTACAAATAGTGACAGATTTTTACTCACTTAACTGCTATGACTCAAATGGCAGTGTTACTTCACAATTTTTGAATCCCATGGAATAAAGTTGAAAATAGATCCCTGTTTGACAAAAAGTAGAAAACACTTACTGATCAAACAGATTTATTTAATGCACATTTGTGAACCACTAATATGGTATTCTCCTGGGGGGCAGTGGAAGTATTGCTCTGGGACTACCAGCTATGGTGCTACACCACAACTGTTAGAATTTCTGGAGACTTCTAGATTTGCATTTTCTTTGTAGTTTCATTAACATAATTGGAAAACAGACTTAATTAGTGTTTTAGCACTATTCATTTTGTTTTATTTTTTAAATTCCTAAAGAGATGTTTTTTCACTGGGGTAAGATATTGAGCTGACAATCCTGAGAATTCAACCTCTCATTGTAGCTACACAATGAGTATATATATAAGGCTAGTGACAAGCAAGGTTTACTAGTCAGGGTTCTTTATATTGTGGGTTTGGTTTTGTTCATGTTTTGTTTTGTTCTTTTTTCTATGTATTGATCTGCAGATCTTATTCTATATTCCTAAATGTGTGACTATCTGGGCTTCATTCCACACTGACTTCTAAACAAGAGCTTTCATAAAAGCACACCTTTAAAGCTCTCTCAAGTCAGGCACATAAAACCATTACAGATAAAAAAAATTGGTTATTATTCCTAGGGGCAGGATGCCAGCAGGTATCTTTATACTTTTCCTCTCCATTAAATTCTGTGTTTAGTGTTTTACCACATCTTTGATTCATGAAGGTTTCTATCCCATACAAGTATATTGTTCTAATGGAATACTACTAAACAAATAGACTCAATAATGTTGTTTATCTCCACCAAAACCTTTATCTCCATTTCAGTTTGTGATTTTTGTGTTCCTGTTTTTCCTCTGAGTTTTTTTTTTTCTCTTCTGACTAAACTGGTCCTGGTAGAAGTTTTTTTCTTCTTTTTTTCACAGAGTATTTTCCTTTACAGACAAAACTCTCCATTGGTGTCATCTTACTGACCCACCAGAACCATGACTGAGATTGTCAGCCTATTTTATGTAGGATTTCAAATATTCAACAGCTGGCAAAAAATCAGAGTTACTTGGTCAGATGTGAATTAGCAGCCTGAAGGTGAATGACTTCATATCCTTCTACACTTTGTCATTTAGTTCTTCTATTGAAATTCATTTATTTACTCTAACAGAAAAGCAACTCTACAGAAAACCCAAATGTAACTATCACAGTAGCAAAAATGAAAGAAAAAAAATAGTCTACTTACAAATATGCTTCATTATTTTACCATCTCTGTAAATTTTATTGCATCCAAATTATCATTTATGAAGGATGCTGAGAACTGGGCATAAAAAAGTAAATAAAAGCAAGAAGACATTTGCAAATGTTTGCAGCAAATAACTGATGTCATCAGAATCCTTCCAATGTGGTCCACTTAGCCTCATCTGGACAGTAACATATGATTAAATTTAGGTTCTTAATGAATCAGTCATTTAGCATAGATGCATAAAATCCTCCTGCAGTCAGATAGGATTTATTTCAAAGCCTTCAGGAAGATTATTTATGGCCAGCTCAGATACCTAAACAAGTCCACACTATGCTTGAAATGAAAGATACTTCTTGAGAAAATATTCTAGTTTCTCATACAAGACCTTTAATTTTTCAACTCCCGCGTTGTGTAGATTTAGTTAATGCAGGTCTAACCCACATTCTGCTTTTAGAAATAAATTGCAGATTAAGAACTTAACCACAATGCCAAAATGTTACAGAATCCATAGTAATCCTTGGTCTTTTAGGATATTTCTTCTCTGCTCCAACTCATTTGTCCATTTTTTAGACTGTTAAACTACAATATTTACTTACATCAGTTGCTGCTACGTATGAAATTTTAGATTTGTTTTACTGCTTTAAAGATTAGGTAGTACCACATTTACCAAAATAAAAATGAAATTTATCAGGACAAAAGGGATAGCTCCAATTTCTAAATCTTTCCCGGCATCTGTTAAATTCTGATATAACAGAGTGTAGAGGTGGATGCCCGCACAAAGAGTACTGTTACTTAGGCAATGAAAAGTTGTGTTGGATTTGATACTGAAGATGAAGTGCCAGATTTTCAGCAGGACTAAACTGCTATAGCTTTGTGAAAATGATTCACAGTGGTCACAATGAATGTAACAGTGGTGGGAACTGTGGGGAGTGAGCTGGCTGAGCAATGATAATCCAAGATGTCTCTTGTGAATGTTAGAGGGCAGCTTGTTAATCAGAAGTTGTTAAAACAGTTGTTTGAAATGCTGCCACTGGACAGGATCTTTCTAAGCAAACGAGTAATCCCAACAGTACTAATGATACTAATTTATCACTAAGGTTCCATTTGTGTGTTTTGTAGTTTCCAATCTGCTACAGGAAAATGGTTGTGGCTGGTTAAAAGCTTTTTTTTTTTTTTTTTTTTTTTTTTTCTAATAAACATTTTATTTAAATAATTTTTCTTCATTTGTGCCAGAAAATTGCCCAAACACCTTCATTAGAAATAAGGCAAATCTGTTCAATACTATCTGAACAGCAGGCAGTATATGCTTTATTGAACAGAAAAGCTTTAACAAACCTTATCCTGCACACATGTTTGTACTATCAAAGTCTGTTTATGTACTCACAACTTTAGGGAAAATATGGGTGCTGTTACATAATAAACAGTGTTTTGCTACCCTTCTTTTTTATCCAGGTGGTTGATTATATGGTATGGGATATTTTTGCAGGTGGTATAGAAAATCATATATACCAGCTGCTGCACCCACTGAGCAACACTTTGCTAAATTACACAGCACCAATCACATATAACAGCATCTAATGACTCTAGGGTGGTATTTTTACTAGATGTATCTTTTCTTCATTGAGAAAGAGCCTTCAAAAAGAGTTTTGCCTTCCTCAGTTTTTCTTGTATGCTGTGTTATGTAAAGGGGAAAAAATATTGAGGACGAACATAAGTGATACCACCAACCAACCAGTCAAACAAACCACAACAGTACAAAGCAAGCTAGCATAGCAAAACTGAACTGTTTACTGGATGGCTTGGCATACTGCCAATAACACTTGGCATAACTCACTTCCTGCTGGCACTGGAGGTGTTAGATGTACTAGCCACTGGACCCCTGCTCTAAGCACTTTACTATGTAGAATCAATATCCACATACTACATAAACAACTGGATAAGCCTTGTACAAAAATGATAGCAAATAGCATTTCAATCATTTCAAATAAATGTAAAAATAGTGCTTGACATTACTATTAGTATTGTTTCTGAAGCCCCTAATTATCACTAAGCAACATTAAATGTATGCTATTGAACATCAGTCCTCTGCTTGCTTTGCCTATGAGTATGATTGGTGTGAAGAAAGCAGGAATACAAAAATTGTCTTCAGCTGGCACCTTATGTGAGGGCATCCAGGGCATTTGTTGCTATGTAGGCAATTAACAGTCATATTGATCTCTTGCTTATTTCAGTTAATAGTGGATAAGCTGTCTGCTTCCCATCCCTGCTGTAATTAATGAAAGCAGACAATAACTGTTACTAGAACAACATAACCCTTTCTTTACCTCCTTGTACTGAACCATGGGAAATGTTAGTATATGGGTACTTTTGGTTCTAGAGTCGACTGTAGGTTAAGAGCTTTTCATAGCTGAATGATGTGGGTTTGTAGTAGAAACACTACCATTGCTTACTTTTGCTCCTTAACTTTGGTAGAAAATTAATGTTTTTGAGGAAAAGATTGCCCCCACTTGGATTCCCTGAAGTTCCTTTTATTTTAGATAATGACAACACTGCTTCTGTCTCATAAAATCAACATGGTTGCCTCTTTCTCTTGACATATGGTTATAACAAAACTCAACAATATAACAGGTTTTGTGTGAAAGACACATGAGATGATGTGCTTGTGTCACAACTCCAAGTTCTTGAAGTTGAAGACTGTGCTCCAAGTCCTCTAAATACATCTAAACATGTGTACTCTTTTACTCAGTTGGAAGCTGTCAAATCACTGAAGAAGATTTAAACTACCACATGCAGTATTGCTTCCTGCTGTGGCTGATGAAGGAGATACACAGTAACTTCAGTGACATTATTTTCTTTCTTGTAATAAAATGTCTTTTCCTATAGAAAAACAAACAAACAAATAAAAAAGAATGTGGCATTTTCACCAGCACTTTTCTGTTTTTAAATAAGTATAATTAAGTGATACTATTAATTTAAAAAATTTCTGAAAGAAAAATATAAAAATATTTTCTAAAAAAAGGAAGCAGACTTGATTCATTTCTGACATTACATTGGTCTGTGCGAATATAATGAATATAAACCAATGTTGGCAAGGACAGAAAGTGATGAAATAGATGAACTGTGTGATGTACTCATCTTTATGTCTCTAAAATATCTGAAATAGAAGGGAAGAGACTACTCCCTTTGTTAAATTATTCAGATTAATTAAAAAATAAGAGAAAGGCAAATATATAAGCATATATAAATACACAATAATTTACATGAAACTAAGTAGTAAAAGATGCTTGAACTTTTCCTGATTCTGTTAACATGTTATTTGTTTAACTATCCAAGATTTTATTTTTTTTTGCCGCAACTAACAGTCTTTTCAGGAGCATGTTGACAGCTTTGAGCTGACAGAGAATCATTATAATCAGTGTAGAAGATAAAAAGTCACAATGAGAAAAGAATTCATGTTTACAGTAGTGGGGACCACACACTGTGATAGTTTGCATTAGAAACTCAGCAGGGGAAGAGTGAAAAGCTGGAGAATTATCGAAGATATGGGGGCTTTTTGGTATGGATAGGTCATGTGTGTTCAAGTACCTGTCTAACATGTTACAATCACAAAATATTATCATATTCATGGCCATTATTATTGATTCATTGAATATGTAGCCTCATAATAATCCCCATGCTCTCAAAATGTGAAAAAGATACAACCTCAAATAATGGATTCCCAGTAATAATATCAGTTGTATATTTCAGCATAAACTGCCACAAAAAGAGGAGTCTGAGGCATATACATGAATACATCAAAACTATATGGAAAAGTTATTATGCCAGAACAAGGTTATTACTTCTGTTGATTAAAAAACTGTAAGCCAAAATGCAGAAACAAATGTTTGAAACAAAAAGAACAACCAAAGCTTTACCTCTAAGCTCTGAAAAAAATTTTTTTTAATGTCATAATGAGCAGAAGCTTACAGCAGCTCAAAACACATTCAAAAATCCAAGAAGTATTCTCTGGGGAGATAGGTACACAGAGCAAAGATTCAAGTCTGTGATAAGTCTCTGCAATTTTTTATTTCTTCTTAGTTTTTTATTTTGAGCTTATGAGATGAACTGTAGGCAGTTTGAAATTACAAACAAATCTCTAGGAGACAGAGATCAAGCAGCAGAAGTTTGACTCCAAGGTCCTTGTTATGGTAGCAAAAGCTACATTTTATCCCTGTTATTACAACACCATGTTGGAAGAATGCTAAGATTACACAGGAAGGCACTTAAAAGTTGACAGATGCCAGAAATACTTTTCAACTTTCCCCAGTGGAATTGAGAGGTGTTACTGTCTTTGTTTTACAAAAGAACAATTCTAACAGGCAAAGATTAAGGCCTAGGGATATGTTTGTTTTGGCTGTCCACATGGAGATACCCTGGAGCTGATTGTCAAAGTACTTGGGATTTAATGTTGTAGATCAAAACTCCTTTAAGTTAGACACTGAAATAGCTTGAAATTAGACATCTTAAATTAGTGGAGGTGAATCACAGAATCACAAAATCCCATTCTAAATGTTCAAAAAACTTTTCCCATTGACTTCAGAGTTAAGCATTTTGGAAAACAAAACTGCCACCAAGAAAATGAAGAATGGTCCAATAAAAGCACTTGTGAATAGATATTTACCTATAGCCTTGTGTTTGGTTTGATCTGCTCCAAACAGATTTCTCTGCTACAGAGAGACATATCTCCTAGTAGAGTGGATGCAAGTTAAGAAGCTATTTGTTCTTATGTTGAAGGACAGGTGTCCTTTTATTTAGCTGATAAACATACTGATATTTATTGATGTAGCCCTGTAAGTGCCTGCTCCTGAGCATTTTCATCAACTATGTCCTGATAAACCTGAATGCTCAACTTCGTGGTTACATTTTAACAGTGTTCACAAACTCATGTGATAAATCTGAACTGAAGGGCTTGCTCAGAGTTGGCTTTTCCCCCATGAAAACACTAGAGGCTGATCATTCCAAAATATTCCTTATATACATCTGGGATACTTTCCCAAAATGGTAACCTAGACTCAAGTGTCCTCCACAAGATGGAATATAAGACCATGTTCCAAGTGAACACGATAAAAACCAGGCTACAAGTATTTCTAGGACAGGCGTTTCTCATTCCTGCTTGTGCAATTTGCTCTGCTATGCATCAAGTAAGACTCACTGAACCAAAGAATTCAATCTTTCCAAGTAAATGTCCTAAATACTGGTTACTAGAAAAAAGTAGGGGGAGGGCATTGCCGCCTGCCCTTCCTTTTTTTAAGAATGATCTGAAATGCCAAACTCTTAAAGAAAGGGGCTTCTATACCTATTCCCAGAAGAAAGTGGAAAATCAATAAATCTAAGGAAGAAAAGCTGTCTGATAGTCAGGAATCTAACCACCTAAGAGGGAATTTACTTAAATATTGACATTATTCAGAATACTTTCTTCAAATCTAATTCCAGGATGAAAAAAAAATGATAGTCAGATACTTAATTTGGGAGCTGAGGAATTCAGGAAAATACAGGCTGTCTAAAAAGTATCTCAAAATTCTAAAGACTGTCAGTCTGGTCAGAGGAGAAAAGCTGTAAGAGAAATACATGCTATTCACTTCAGGGACAGAGAATGTAGACACAAGCTGATATTAAGTAAAATAAGGTAAAAGCATGTATGAGCACCAACCCTTGATCATGTCTGGTGTTTAGGCAAAATGTAACAGAGAGGAATTGAAAAAGCAGTACTTTCTGATGAGGATGTACTGCAGGTAAGCAGTGGTACAGATCAAATATAAATATGTCCTTATCTGAGAGAAACAATACTTCAGCAGTTCCTGTGTTTCTTGCCTTTTTCCCATGTTGGTGGAAGCTGTGACAGACTTCAATGTATATATTATCTTCTTTATGTTTTACCATATGAGAGATTCTTTGCATATATTTATGGGGTTTCCTCCTTGTTATACTCTATAAAGTGAATTCTACATAGCTTTTAAAGTTTCATTCTTACCTGACCATATGTGATCTGTGATTATACCTTTGTGGTCTTACATATTGTCTTGTACCTGTATTTTCAAGGTTTTGCTACCTTCTTGATTTTTTACTCTTGGGGATCACTGTAAAACAGCACATAATTATAGAAGGGATATAAGGTAAAAGCTGTCCTAATAAGGTGGAGCTATGACTTCAGTGTCCTCATCTTCTTCTCTTACTCAAAATTAAATCTACTTGCTTCTATGACAATTAATTTGCCACTTTGCTATAAAAACCAGCCATTTTATCTTCTTTTAGTAAGGTAGATAAACTATGCAGCAAAGAGAAAAGAGCTACTTGAAGAGGAGGAGGTGAAGAACAAGTCCATACTGTTGAGTTATTGAGGTTTGGTTTGGTTTTGCCTTTATATTTTACGTCACCTACCTAGGAAAGCCTCTGTGACTGTTCCTAAGACTATATGCTGTTTAGTATTTTTTTAATGTAAATTAGGTACTCTACATATCTCCTCTAATGAGTCTCAGTGTTTGCAAAGATCCTAGCATGTAGGGATAGCAGAACAGGATTTGGTAACACCTCACACTACCATAATTCTTTAAACATCAGACCATGCTGCATCTATCATTTTCTTGAAATTAAATTGAATTCAATTAATTAAGTGGAAATATTTCATAAACTCTCTTAAAATGGACTTCAGTATAGAATTTATGCCACATCTACAGTTACATTATTACACAAAGTTAAAATATTTCTTTTCCTCAAGATAGTTCTGCATGAGTTCTCATTGTTACACACCCAGACACACCAGTGTCTGTGTTCAATTTCAGAACTAGCAAGCAACAATAGAAAAGCTTAAATTCTGTAGATAACTAAATAAATTAAACATGCCACAACTCCTAACTGCCCTCACAGCAACTAAAATTGGGTTTGTATAAGCAACATTCTATGTGTTACATTCATCTGTGCTAGCTACCCTAATTGCCTGGGCTGAGAGGATTGTAACTTCAAGGAAGTAGGGTGTTATGTTGTATTACTCCACAGCTAAGAGCTTTTTCCTAAAGGGCAACAAAGGAAAACTATTAGAGCCACTCATTCACCTCTATTCCCATTAATATTGACATTTGGAAGTAAAAAAATGCATGCTTATTGAAATGAACCATGTTTGATATCTGAAAGCTGATTTATTTCATATGAAAAACTAAACTGTGTTGTAAGGATTTCTCTACAATGCAAGCCTGTTAAATACTTAACAGGGCATAACAAAAAATTCATTCTTTAAGAAAGAATGCTGGAAACAACGTTGTCTCAGTCTGACTTGTACATTAGCAGTCCTGGCTGTGATAGAAGAACACCAGTGTCAAGGAAATCTCATTAAAAATCCTTTCCTTTAGTAGATAATGGACTGTGTGGCTGAACTGTGCTGCTGTTGGTTTTCTGATCTGTGCTTTCCAATTTTTAGTCTCTAAGCAAGTTTTCCTTATTAGAAAAATCTTCTGGCCAGAATATGCAGAACTGGATTAAACATCTGATGTTTGCAAAATGTATTTCATTACACTTCTCATACCTTTCCACAGATCAGGGCTAAATCCAGCCTACTTATAAGTGAATGCATAGCTGTGGAGTGAGGTTGGTTACAAAACACTATGTGGCTTTGATGATAATATTGTGTTGGGAATTGTTTTCTGAGAGACAATGGAGGCCCAGGATCAAGACAATAAATAGACCCAGATTTAGAAATTTACAAAGAAGAATGAAAATTAAATGCACCTTATTAATAAAAAGTATCTGAAACATATTTTATTTAACTTCATATAACAAATGACTAAACCTAATTAAACTTAGGAGTATCCAAGGAATAGGAAACCAAATTCTATTCACCTGTTGAAATGCTGGGACATAAGCATCAGACATAAAGTATTTCCAAGAATATCTTGCCAAGTCACAATTGCATTGTTGTTAAATGTAATTAACGGTTGAAGTGAAAATGCAAGGTAAGGCTTATGGAAAAGGTAATTAAACAAGACAATATATTTGGCAAGAAGTATCCAAAAAACAGAAGGACTTCAGACACATGGTAGTCTTATTTTTCCAGCTATTTTTTTGATCTACTGAAAGACATTACTCTTTCCTATGAAATACTTTCTTTCTGAAGGTATTTCCATTTGGGAAAAGAAATACAATTTCTCTGAAGATATACAATTTCTTTTTATACAATGCATAATTAAACTTAGGGAATGTAATGCCACAAGATGTTCTGAAGGCCAAATGTCTAAATGAGTTCAAAATGGAACTTGACAATTTCATGGAAGATAAATCCAACTGGGACTATTAAAAATGTCAGGCCTAACTTCATACTCGGGTCTGAGAATTCCCAAAGCCATTCATTCATGTAAGTTGTGATAACACATAAGGTGATTCCTTGCTCCTGTATTCTTTACCTAGCAACACAGGAGAAAATCATGCACCATACTGACCTTCTGTCCCTGTCTTTATATTCCTTTGTAATCTTATTAACATTAAGGCCACTTAGGCACAAACATTTAAGTATTTGAAGTGAGCTAGCTGAAGCCAGTAAGTGAAGGCCTAAATGTTCACATTGCTAAATTTATTTTGTGAGGCTTAAAAGTGAATAGGTGCATTATGTGAATTGGTTGCTGATAACTACTCAGTCAGCAAGATCAACCATGGTAAGCCATTCTTCAGATCCCAGCTGCATTCTGCCCAGACTAAAATATTACAGACAATATTACAGTTTTTTATATATATATAAAAATATAATTTTATATATGTATAATACATGTAAATTTTGAATAGATTAGACACAGAAAGCACAGATTTCTGAAATGTTTATTCATTTTAATATTAGACAGTTACTGAATAAAATTGAAAAATAATTTACAACTATTCTTTCTTAGAGTAATATACTAACTTCTGAGCTATGGCTACTTTCAGTTGCTTTCTCTCTCTCAATCTCTCTTTCTTTCCTCCTGGCTTCACACTGATCCAGCTTCAACAGAAGACATGGAAGATATCCCTTAGCCTCTTTAAAGCCCCTAGATTCTGCTAGTAGGAGCTTTGAATCCACCACTGCAGTTCCATAGTTGTACAAAAAGTGGACACTACTACACTATCCTCTTCTTGTGACACAGGAAGAAGTTTGTTCATTTAATCATATCCCTTCACTCATATGATTGCATAAGAATACCAAGTTTAAGATCCCCAGAAAGAGGAAACAGCTCTAAAGACATCTTTATATAGTTATTTTATCAAGGCCCTAAATCTTCCCTTTGAGATTTACCATCTGAAACATCAACCTATTAAAATATAACATGGTGTAATCTGGAGCTTCTTCAAAAGGTATGCATAATATTGCAGGTAAACTGATAGTGCTCAAACTCAGACAATAAATCCACCTTTCCTGCTGTAGGACTAAAGGACTATAATAGGACTGCAGTTCAAAGAATTATAGCTGAGTTCTGTTTAGGAAACTTGTTTTTACTTGTTTATCTACTACTCCCTGCTAAAGACACTGAAACTGATAAGATGAAACACCTAGTTAATTAAAAAAAAAAAAAAAGTTAAATTTTTGGTTGTGAGCTTCACAATCTTTCTTCCTCTTTCTTTCTTTCCTTCCTTTCTTTCTTTCTTTCTTTCTTTCTTTCTTTCTTTCTTTCTTTCTTTCTTTCTTTCTTTCTTTCTTTCT
>JANIJG010006466.1:0-16300 GCA_024611175.1 Megaceryle torquata | reverse complement strand
AATTTTTAATTAAATATTTGGTGGACTGAGTGAGATCATGTAAGATCTTCCTCTATCCTGTTCAGTATAAAAGACAAAAGACAAACTGTGTAGTTTATTTGCTTTGAGATTCTCAAAACATATCAAAGTATACAATAATTTTTTACAAAGAGTGAAGGAAAGAAAATGTAAGTATGATTATTGCATTGTGCAGGCAATAAGCTTAAAAATATTTTTTTATATTATCTCTTTTTCTAGTAATTGCTGGATTGTCATGTGAAGACAAAAGAAGGTTATTATCATGAAAGCAGAGAGGCAAGATCCTTATTTTGTACTTACTTTTTTGGTTTGGTTTTTTTGTAGTTTTTGTTTGGCGGGGGTGGGGGTGGGGGTTTGGTTAGTTGTTTTTTTTTCCCAGAGTAAATGAAGGTAGCTGGACAATAATAGAGAAAAATCAAGAAAAATTATAAAATATGGCTGTGATTAGTGTCACCTAGTTTTTGAGGTATGTGAAAAAGTTCTCATCCAAGTTTAGTTTACTGTATTCCTGATGTAACCAATAAAGAGAAAGAAATAGACATCTCTGAAGGTCAGTCTACCCCTTCCTAAGAAACCAAGTCCTGATTTGGTGGTGGTATGCAGAACACCGTTACAGAATTAACTTTGATAATATTTCTTTACTATTGGTTTGCATAACTTGTACTTCTAAGTTCATTTCCCTTTTTCAAGAATTATCTACAAGTGGAAAAGCTATCAATCTTTGATTTGCTATTGTTTATTTAATTTTTAAAATTATTTGCAAACCAGCATCTTCCAGAGTGTATATTTACCTCCACTTTGTGTAAAGAGAGGCAAAGAGCTGTCCACATATTTCTTTTGCAATGTCTTGGACTCTACTGGCCTCCATCAACAGCTGCATAGATCTCTCCTAAGAGTCCAGTAACTTCTGCTAGACTTGGACACTTTAAGTAGTACTAAATCTTTATACAAGTCAAGCTCAAGACGATCGACTAAGCCTTAGTTCGTTTCAACAGGAATCAATTCATCTACATTAAGATATCTACAGCTACATGATCTGGATGACCTAAACACATATTGAACTCAGTGGAAACAGTGGTTGGGATTCAACTAACCACACACAGGTATCTCATTCTGTTTGAGATGCCCTAAGCTACATGAGGCAATAACATGAAGCTTGACTGAAAGCCAACAGCACTTGGAGGAGACTTGAACCTTTCTGAAGAAGCCATTAAAAGCTGGGTGGAATACCCTCAGAAGATTGCATTAGATGTTTATGTGTCACCATCACTCATCACTGAACTTCATGAGCTATTTGTCTCATTCTACAATAATCACCTACCTCTGATCACCTGAATAGCTCTCCAGATTTCAGTGACTATACTCTCTAGAACCATATTAGTTGTAAGGGTAACTTAGACACTCTCCTTAAAGGTAGACTCCTTTGTGTGAATACTTAAATTCAAGTGCCTTGTTATCAAAGTTGATCACACTCAAAGGAGTTAGTACAAGCAGAAACCCTTCCCTGAAGTTAAGTGACAGAAATTCCATCTTGACAGCTACTGAAGTCAGTAACAGCAGAATTAACCCCTAAATAATAGAGAACATAAAATATTTACATGGTAGGAAGTGTTAAAACATTCAAAGTCTTGAAGAGTTCTTGAAGCTGCATCAAGATTTATCTGCTGAGTGACACCGTCAACTCAGTGCAATTCAGTCCCTCTTCAAAACTATAATTCTCATTCATTATATTCTTTCTCTGTAAAGCAAGATACAGGGAAATGTTAATTAATCAAATTATAAGAATTTTATGTTCTGGCAACATATATCTCTACCTTGAATTTTTGCTATGAAGTCTTAATCTAGTAGATCCATCTGAAAAACGGGGATGTCCTATGGTGAGGTTATATAAAATCACACAGCTTTAGATCCAACTTTAATTTCAATCAATATGTACTATACATATAATAATATATATGTAAGTAAATATATCGCTTTTACTTTGAGGAAAATAAAATTTATCAATTACTTGAACTATTAAGAGTCTAGTGGTTTGTTTTGGTTTGTGTTGTGTTGTTTTTCTCTGAGTTCTTTAAAATGAAAAGTAAAACAAAGTAAAAGCAGAATTAAAGATACATCACATAAATAAAGAAGTTTATGTGTGAATGTATGTGGATATGAGACATTTACTGTCCCTGCAAGGTAAGTA
The DNA here is from genome assembly GCA_024611175.1 of Megaceryle torquata. Classification (NCBI taxonomy): domain Eukaryota; kingdom Metazoa; phylum Chordata; class Aves; order Coraciiformes; family Cerylidae; genus Megaceryle; species Megaceryle torquata. Next base: position 14,094 of record JANIJG010006466.1, on the reverse strand, counting down.
CAAAATCAGAACTTCCCACTGACATTGGAAAAATATTAATATTTAAAAGTATTGTATGCCTTTATCTCCTGCTGATAATGGTTTTCCTTAAAAGAGCTGTAAGAGACATTTTGAACAGATGGTAACTGGTTTTCTCTATCCTGCATCTCTTCACAACTGCCACAGAGCTTTACCATTCATTAATCTTCCATAGACTTCCAGTAGCACAGCAACTAAATTACACACATACACACTTTGAGGCCAGCACTGCTGTCAAGCTTAAAATTAAACTGAAGTACAATGTGCCAAGTCTTTTAACCAAACTCTACTATAAAACAGTTAGAAAAATAAACATTTATCTTGGATCCTGACCCATGAATGTTCATTCATAAAAGAGGGAGCTCTAGCTGGTCATTACATCTAGGGCAGTCTATACAGCAAGTGGAGATGTGATTTGTAAGTGGAAATAAAACCAGAAAACATCTGGTTTGAATTCACCTTGTCTCATTAAGTTTTAAGGAGAAAGCTATTTCCTCTACATTTGAAGCAACAAGGGGAAAAAATACATATACCCACAACACCCTCTATGATCCTTGCATTAGTAATGAGGTCTCCACACAGCAGGTGATAGCTAAATAAAATTGCAATCCATTCTCTTGGATCAGACATTAGGCCACAAATGCTAAAATATCTCAGTTGCTTGGAGTACAAACAAAAGCACCCAATTCCTAATCTTCCATGCTTAATTTACAAAAAAGTAGCTCTAACATTTACAGCTTATGAACTATGCCAAAGCCTCTTCTGCATTTTTTTTTCTCTAACATATTTTTTAAACCTAGTCATGGTTCAAACTTTTTTTTTTTTTATATTGAATTCTTTGTCATAAAAGTTTTCATAACTTTGCTCTCTGTCACTTCAGAAAATCAGTATCGGCACTTATATAGGGAACTCAGAATGAACTTTGATCCTGGTACTGCAGAGTGCTGAAAGGCTGTCTTTGCCATTTTCCCCTTCTTCTTCTTCCATCACTGTTCGCTGATGTATACCCAGAAGATAGGGTAAAATGACAAACTCCACAATACATGAAGCAGCAGTCTGGAGGCCTAACTTATAATCTATCTTTTATGGCAGTGTAGATATACATATTACATGTTTGAACAGATGTTTCCAAAATCCAGAACTGAAATGTTGCAGTGACTAGGAGAACAAAACTACACTGTAAATAATATCACTGTTCCTTCAGTCTTTCTCTTCTGCTCTTTATTTCTTTTTGGTTTTCCAGGGGAAAAAAAAAAAAAAAAATTTACTTCACAAAGTTTTATTGACTAATCTAATAGTTATCTTTCAAATGCAAATTTGAGGATTTAATTTAGAACTCCTACTATCTTTTAATTGCATCAGTTTTAGTGGAGAATTAGTATTAGTCTGCAATCTCTATAATCTCTATAATTATGGAGATTTCTGCAGTGGGAATCATAGAGCTTTAGATATTATGTATCTCAATTTCTCCATTTACCTTAATATACTTGTGTTGCAAAATACCTCCAGGTACAGTTATTCAAAACTGAAATGTTAAAAAAGAAGTCTTCCTGAAATTTATCTATATATTCTCAGTGATTTAAAATATCTTTGTTAATATTAACCTATATAAATCTGTTTATGTTTCTATTTAGTGTGTAGTTTGTACAGGCATTTCAATATCCAGAGTCTCATATTAATACAAAGTAAAGAATTTAAGTTAGTCAAACTACACAAAACTACTCACATCTTATCAATTTACTACAAAAGGCTGCATACAAACAGCATTCCTGCAGTAGTAGAGCTATTTGAAATCTATACTAGAAAAATTACTTGTCATTAAAATCGCATAAAGTCCTCTCTGGGCTTTTTATATTTGTACATATATTTTTCACATTTTGTTCTTTGATTGTTTATTCTAAAAAATACCAACAAAATAAGTGTGAGATCAGCCCATAACTCCTCTGAATATGAGACAGTCTTTGTAAATTTGCGGAGAGAATGTATCCATGTTCAAAGATTCATGATCTGGTTAATTCATCAAGATGAATTGCAGACTTGAAAGACCTATGACTATTTAAACTGTGATAATGAAATTAACTATGCATCTTGGATTACCTAATGACAGGCTAGTTGAATAGACTTCAGTTTTTCACTGTATGTAAAGATGAAGAAAAATATATCTTCAGGTGAACTATAGGGCACACGGTCATGGTCACTCTTCTACTTCTGAAAATACAACTTTTTAATATAAATTAATTTTGTTACTATAACTATTAGTGGGAAATGAATAATAGGTTGCACAGTACACTTAATATTTGTGATTTTTTTTTTTCTCATAGATTTTTACTGGGGCTAAAAACCAAGGGACTTAGTTGTAAATCATCATCACATGGCTTGGCAGCCAGGAACCCAAAGCAAAACTGTTGAATGTTTAGCAGTTCCAAGGCTTTTTCAAGGTTTTAGAATAAAACCTTAGATTTTTATCCATAGAAATTACTTGGCATTTTGATGACCATCTAAGACTGTGTCTATACTCATGTACACTAATGAGATAATTCTTCATCATTCATTATTAGCACTGCATTCATACTCATAAACTCATAATCTCCAAAACCATAAGCTATATTTATATTGTCTTTTGGGAATTGTGCCTTTCTAAAATTGTTGTTGGGATCTATTTGTGAGACCTTTTTGCAACAGACAACACACAAGAGATTATTATAAATTAACAGTATAGAGAACTGCATTCCAGTGTACAGAAAAAGTTCTCTAGCCCATTTAATTTACTAATATGGATGGAGACTTATGAGCAGCTCTACACAGATTATTGTCTAGTACTACTGTTGCACAGGAAACTACGTTTTGCTCTTCTGATAGGTGAGTTTTGACTGTGATTTGTATTTAGTAAGTGTCAACAAAAGTATTCACTGTCTGAAATAAATGTAATCCATCAGAAACTACATGTAATCCAGGGAGTCTGCTTTTCCAAAACATTATTGTGGGCACTAAGAACTAAAAAAGATATAAAACTGTCACTTTTTTATTACTTTAGTAGTATACCCCAGTAAATAAGTAGGTGCTTTACAGACAATAGAAGACATATCCCTGACTTGAAAAGCATGCACTCTAGACAATAGAGATAACAACATTATGAAGGTGTTAAGACCTGGATTAAGAGAGAAAGAATATTTTCTTACAATGGATTGACAGAGACTGACAAAATAATGATGTAATTACTGCATTTTTCTATTTTTGTACCAGTATTAGAGATTATTTCAACCATATAGAGTAGATTTTCTTTCCTTTTTTTTTTCTTTTTTTTTTTTTCTTTTTTTTTTTCTCCCCCTAAGGAAAGTTCAGGACAAAAAACATTTTATCTCTTAAGTTTCTTTGCATAGTGAGTAAAATTATTTTTACATCAAGTAATTGCAATGGTGTATGTTCTAAAACCAACTGTGTTCAACGCAGCTCATTGTCACCGTTTTTAACCCCAGATGAAATTTAAACAATTAAAGGTTAATCAAAGACAAAATGTTTTGAGGAGAGATCATAGCAAGATAATGCATTTATCTGCTAATTGTCTGAGGGAAATTCACCTGAAACTGCTTTTATTGGCTTTTGTTATCTGACTAAAGGCAATGAATTTTAGAATGTTTGTTCTGCTGATAATCAAATTATTCATCAGGTTGTTTAAGGCTTAGACATCATTAGATGTTTGATAAATATATGAGTTATTATTGCAGCATTTTTTCTCTGCAATGTGAAATATATACCCTCAGTCTAGTATTAGCTGGCTATTCAAGGGCCAGCGTGGGATGGAACACTTCAATCCTTTCCAAGCAGATATACTTTAGGGGTCATGTACTTTGGGGAAAAATCTATTTTCTCACTCTTTCAGCCTTTCAGGAAAGTTTAAGAAATATGACAAGAGTGGTGTAAACTTCCCTAATATATTTCAGATGTAATTCTCTTGTCTACTTTTCTTCTAGTACATTTAAATATAAATTATCCCAAGCAACTCAATACAAACATCAGCCAAATGTTTTTATATGTCATGGTTCACATTTCAAATTATAAACTTGCCACTTATACTAAAATGCTAAATTTCTTCCCCTTATTCTTGGCTTTATTTCTATGTCTATTAATTCTGATTTTTATGAAAGAAATATTTAATAAACTTATCTCAAGCATCCCCTGTGATTTCTTCCCAAAATTTTGACAATGCAAATCTTTAAAAGTTTGTATTGTTTATAGGAACATGTTTTGTCATTTGTATCATTAAGAACTGACTTGTCTAAGGAATGCTGCTCTAAAGATACCATTATATGAGCCAAATGAGAAAGTAACTGCAGTTCAGTTTTTGTGTGTATGAGACATTAATCTCCTTAGCACTGGAATGTATGTTTATCTTGCCTAGATTTTTCTTAGAATTTCTTTCTCAAATATTTTAGATGTTAGATTTAGTTCCTTGTACAATGACATGGAAAGGAGATATAGTCAAACAAACATTCAAAAGGTTTTCATTATTTTCAAGGAAGAGCTGAGCTGGTAATACTGTAGGTGTACAAAACAGATTTACCTACAAAGATTACTAGCACCCTTGAATAAATGAAAAGAATATATAGAATATGAATATAAGGAATATTCCCTTTTTAGGGAATCTTGAAAGATTTGCACCTTCTGGCTGTTGATGCTGTAAAACTATTTGAGTGAATACTGGCAACTTTTCTGTTTGCATGAGTAGAGACATCTGTAACTGTATACTAAAGTTATCCACTTCTTCCTACTTAGAATGGATCAGTAAAGCAAATAGAGTTGTTGCAGTGATTTTGAAGATACATTTCCATAAATAAAGCAACACCTTTTGGTTTTCTGAACTCCTGTTATAACTGTAATCTTTATGGTGGGCTACAGGATCCATTTGGTAGCAGGGACTTGACACTGAGAAGGCATTACACTGCGGAAACTTTGAACAAGCAGAAGCTGTCATCACTGACTAACTCTGCCCTCTCAGAAAGAGGTATTTACTAGTACCATGCAGTGGATGATATTTTTCTTGGAAAGTACCATTTTGTTGCCAGAATATCAGAATCAGTATCAGATACTGAAGCTGGTGGTTTCGAGGCCTCCATCAATGTGTGTAATAACAAGAATGAGAAATTTGTCACAGTCAACTGCATCTAGGAGATCTTTGGTTTTTGGAAAGCTCCAGTTTCCTTGCATTTTTTTTTCAGTAGCATGAGCCCTGCATGATAAATCTTCTGCTAGATCTCTACACCTTGTTTCACTTCCAGGCAGCCTCTTATGGTAGATCAGGTAGATCCTTTAATCAAGACACTCCATGACAGTCTTTTTCTCTAAATTTTCTTTCTGGGTGATCCTGGCTGCATCCTATCTCAAGTTTACTGTTGGTTGTTTGTTTTTTTTTTTCCCAGAATACACAACAGAAGCAGTCACTGCCATGTTATCTTCTATCTGTTCTGTGCAAGAGAGTGCTAAATGGGGTGGGGCAAAACCATGTCAGGGAACACATAATGTAGTGTGACACAGCATGGATAATTACTTGTTCAAGCCCATATCATGGCTGTTTTCATTTCATGGCCTCAAAAATTCAGTACTAACTGGTCCCTACCTAGATCATAGGAAATTTTCTACATATCTTTGATTGAAACAGGTCACAAAATAGCATCTTCCACTCAGAAAAGAATGTTGTGATGCCTTTTAATGGTATAATGCAGAAACTGAACTTAAAGTGTGACCACCAGCTTAAGCAATGTTTGCATCAGAGCACAGAGAATCAACAATCTGTTGAGGTTCAGAGGTTATAGCTAATTTACAAGCACCAGAACTGCAAACCTGTCAAATATAATGCCTTGAGTATTATGACCTTCTGCAGCAATGAAGGAACATTTGTATCATGGAGCACTCTGGTGCCCCTCCAGACCTGTGAATGCACAATGTGCTATGTCTAGTATGCAGTCATTCAGCAAAGAGACAAAGTTATGGAATTGTGACGTACCCACAGACAAACCTTTAAGTCATTCCCTTTTGCTTCATATGACACTTCTGCAATAAGAGTTAACTAAAACAGCAGTTAGATAGAAGCAGTTGCATTTAAAAGCAGTAGTCATGTGTGATCCTACCAGTTAGGCCACTACATCAAATTTATTACCTTTGACATCCACTACAGAGACCTTTCACACATTTTAAACTGTGCAAAAGTTTTGAAGATTTTCCTAAAATATAAACCATGTTGATTAACACATCATATACATTATTCACCATAATACATGTTGGCATTATACAAATTACAGTAGTTTTGCCATCTGCATAAATTAAATAACCAGTCTTGAAACATTTGAGTTACAGAGTAACCACTGATTAGCCCAATATTCAAAGTATGATAGGGACACAGGACAACAACATCAAACATTCCCTATTAGAATCATTAGCCTGCACATATATTGTCTCTTGGCAGTATGAAATTGATAACTCTATAGTGGAAACAAGGCGTTCTTGCTACCAGGCACTCAGATACACATTTGACAGACATTCACACACACAAAAAGGCAATCACATGCTACTACCTACAGTTCAATTAGCATTAAAACATTGATCTCAAGGTACCTTATGGACAGGTCTTTTAAAATATGTTTGATAATAGCACATAAATATAAAGAATTTCAAGGAAGTTAAAAGAAGTTAAATGATTTTACAAGCTGTATTTTTAAAGGCAGTAATAATTACTGCTTTCTGTCCTTTAAGAGAAAAAAAAAAAAAAAAAAAGAAAAAAAAAAGAAAAAGAAAAAGAAAAAGAAGGAAATCTAAGAAAAAGATTTTTACAGGATGTCAAAAATGAATTGCTCAAATCGCCAGAAAGATTTTTCTGAGATGATAAACATTCATGAACAAGACGCTAATTGTAAACAACATGGCTATAAAGTTAATTTACTTGCTAAAGAAGGAAGAAAATCTTAAAAGACAAAGATGGTCCTGCAGAACAAAATGAAGAAACTGAATGTTTTTGATTATTATCAAGGAATTTTTGAAAAGTATGCAATAATGGAAAATAATGCAGGCAAATCACAAACTGTTCAAGCCCTGTCAAACCTTTAAGCAAGTATAAATATAACTTGGAAAAGAGGTACACAGAAGCCAGGGTGTTATTACATAAGATACAACAGTAGGGAAGTAGAAAGTTCACTAAACTAGAAAATCTGAGTAGGGATGCTAAAGGTAGACATCTCTTACAAGGACAAAACTAGATTATTTTCTATCTTGAAATATTCTTGCTCATGAAAAATAAGAATACAATAAGGACTAAAATTTTTGTGGTTATGATAAGAGAACATCTATTATTTCAAAACAGAAGAATATAGTCAGGAAGTGTTTTGATATGACTTATATAACACTGACCTCATCTTCTTTCAAACTTCATAACTGTCATCAGATAAAAACAGTTCCTTGAATGTTGCTAACTCAGCATGGTGCTATTGGCCACTTTGTTATTATCGCCTGGTTTAAAAATGTTGCAAAAGAAATGTGGGATTTCAGAAGTGCTCCAAGGTGGATTAATGATCCTAATTTTGACACCATGATAAACTCGGACTGAATTTAATGCAGAATGCTGACAGTGGATTCTTTTTCTCTGACTGTATCCATCAAAGTGTTACGTGTCAATTCTAAGCAAGCTACACAGGGTACCTCTGTGTTAAAAGGACAGGCCTGTCTCAGAAAGTAAATTACCCACTTATCCACCCTGAAGATGGGTGCCCAAAATAGGCAGTATTCATTGCTTTCTAGAGATCATTCCCTACGGAACACCGCTAGAGACCAAGAAAAACAGGTTTGGTAAGGAACATACATTTTATACATCATACTTCAGCAACACAATTTTCATGGTGCCTGCATCTGTAATACCTCTCATTGTTATGTTTGACCAATGATAAGCATATAAAAGCAGGCTGTCTCATGCTGAAAGAATTTTATTTGTTCCCAAGCATTTGAAAATCTTTTCAAAAGACTTTCCAGAACCATTTTGTAGGGGAATCTAACAGTAAACTAGAATTGAAATTTTTGTTTATTCTAACTCCTTAGAATACAGAACTAGTAAAAAAAAAAAAATTACCAATAAAGAAAGAAATAAATAAAAAATTAAAAAATTAGGACTGTACTGCTACAAAATATTTTTTCATATGAAGAAACTTGCTGAAAATCACTAGGGAAAGCATAAAGCATAAAACTGAAAATATTTTGATGTTCTTTCTTTCCTTTTCACTCACATTCACTCATGCAAAATAGTCCTCTTTAGTTTTAGCATTCATATTTCCTCTGCTGATCTCTGTGTTTCAATCAGTTACCTATGTTGTCAAAGTTAAAATCAGTTCAGTTAAGTCCTGAGATAATTGGAAGTTGGAAGGCATGGCTAGGAAAATAAAGCCTGTGAAGGTTAATGCATCCACATGTGAACCTTTTTGGTCCAAAAGTCAGGCTCGGAACTTCACAAAAGCCTACAATTTTTCATTAGTTTGCCATCTTTTCCAAATTTCTGAACAAAAAGTTAGAAATGGACAAGTATGGCACAGGTAAAACTAATTTCCAATTCTATCACACCTGAAACTGACAATTTAGACTGATCTATTGCTTAGGAGATTTAGACAGTAACTTCAGTCACCCATCTTCTTTCCAGTCAGTGACTCTTTTATAAAGCTTCTAATCTTAAGAGATGGCTTTATATATTAGTCCATCTGGATTATGTGCAAACATTTGTAACGTATGCAACTGCTGTGTGGAAATCTGTTTTCTACCAACTGAGAAACATCTGTAGATTATGTCCTAGTTAATGCAGAAGGTCTTTGTTCATTTCTTTGTTATGGCTTATTTGTACTACCCCTCTTTTTATTAGTCTCCCTGCTGTCTAACAAACTTCAGCTGATATAACACACTGCTGTGAAAAATCTAGACTGCATTAGTCAGATCAAACATATACAGTATCTTCAGTTTTCACTTGCTTGAGGTTATATTCTCCCTGAACATTGCACATATAATTCCCACAAATGTTAATGGGCTTTAAGATTGTGTACTGAGGGCAAACTGGAGCTCTTATATTAGTTGCTGGTTAAATTCCATCATGCTTCATAAAGCACTAACTGGTAAAATGTAATTGTTAGAACAAGGTTCATAACACAAAATAATTTAAGAGAACAAAACCTTTTTAATTCCTGCTTAAAATAAAAATCTGTATATATAGTTATGTGATAAGAATTCTGGGGTACTTATATTTAAATGCATGTACTAGCAATTAGTTGATCATGCAAGGATTCGATGCTGTAATACATATTGTGGACTGATGAAGAAAAAGCTGTTATCAAAGTGAAAAGAAACATAGGCTTTTATAAGGTCTCTTTTTTCAATGAACTGGCAGAGTAAGGATTACAGCTTCAGACATCTTGATACCTATTTAAATTTCTAGAACTTTGAACATTTTTTGGTGTTTCTAGGGATAAAATAAATCATTTAGGAAAAGAAAAACGGCCTTTATTACATGTATTTACTTCCCCTTTGAAGTTCATGTCAGATTTGCTCATTTAAAAGAAAATAATTCCACTACAGTCATTACAGTAATTCAGGTTCAAACAGACGATGAAACCAAGCTATATTCTGTCTGCTTTGAAGATCTTCAGTTATTTTTCTCACACACATTTTGAATAAATCTTCTAAAACACAATGCTATGGAAAAATTGACAGGCTGGAAGGGAGTAAACCATGGTATCAGAGATATTAGAAATGAGAAAATAAAGTCTTTCTCAAGAAGGTCATGTAATGTCTCCCTCACTACAGCAGATTTTTTTTTTTTTTATCTAAAGCTTTTTTCAAATCCAGTTTAAAAATGAACAAGTGGCATTTTCATCACTTCCCCTGGGAGACAATTTCCTACTTAATGTATTCTTAGTGTATATAAGGTAGGGAGGGACACCCACATCTCCCACTTCTTTGAAAAGTGCTCTAATCATTTGAGAGAGAGGGCAGGTGGGAGGGAAGGAAATGTATTCCACCCCTCTTGCTGAAGCTGTGTCACTATGCAGAAAAGATTTCAAGATATCATGGGGTGGGGGAGGGACAAGGGAAAGAAGAGAAAGAGCCATCTTCTAGTTAACACATTCAATTTGGCACAGGAAATCCTAGGTTAGTGTTCTGAGTTTTGCACTAAAGGCATTATTTTATACACTGGTCAAGATAAAATAGGAAACTTCCTAAATCATCTATAATTCTTATTTTTATGAACTTATGCATAGAAATACAAAATTGAAGAGGCTGTTTTTCTCAGATGGTATTTCACAATAACTTGATGCAGATAGATCTGGGGAAAACAAACAAGCAAACAAACAAAACCAAATTTCTTTGGACATTCTGTGTGTGTTACACACAAAGTCCTGTGCAACTTCCAGGTTAGACATTAATTCTGTCTGTTGAGTGCTCCATAGTACATGCATATTTAAAGTCAAAAATATACTATGTTAGTAGGAAAATGAAATCATGTTGACTAATCTTACTTCATCTACAAAGGTGGTTTTATTGTTGTTTTAGCATTTCACCATCCTTCCTGCAAAGTCCAAGAAGGTTTAAGCAGATTGGATCCATGTTTAAAGTTACACTGAGCAGGGAGGTGATCATGCCCCTGTACTGGGCACTCATGAGACCACACCTTGAGTCCTGAGACCAGTTTTGGGCACCACAGTATAAGGACATTGAGGTGCTGGAGTGGGTCCGGAGAAGGGCAACGAAGCTGGTGAGAGGTCTGGAAAACATGCTTTATGAAGAGAGGCTGAGGGAGCTGGGGTTGTTTAGAGAAGAAGAGACTGAGAGGAGACCCAAAAGGAGATTGTAGTGAGGCTGGTGTTGGTCTCTTTTCCCAAATTACGAATGATAGGATGACAGGAAAAGGCCTCAAGTTGCAGCAGGGGAAATTTAGTTTGGACATTAGAAAGAAATTCTTTACTGAGAGAGTCATTGGTCAATGAAACAGGCTGCCCAGGGAGGTGGTGGAGTCACCTTCCCTGGAGGTGTTTAAAAAATGAGTCAATGTAGCACTTGAGGCTATGGTCTAGTGGTTAGGGAGATGTTGGGGTGAAGGTTGGACTTGATCCTAGAGGTCCTTTCCAACCATAATAATTCTATGATGCTATGATTCATGCTGCATCAGTGGTAGCATTCCTAGAATGGTAGTCCAGTTTTGGTAAAGATGTATTCCCTGTGACAGGCTCTTTTCCAGTCACATGCAAATACAGCCATTGCTTCAATACCTTCTATAAGGAGTTAGGGATAAAGACAGAGTTAATCTTAGTCAGTATAATAAATTTCCATGAATACATGAACAATTAAGAGTCTGTCTAAATGTAAACTTTGTTTTTCAATCTGTAAATGTCAAGTAGTGGTCTAATTCAAATTGTAACTCTACAACAAAACTAAACTACCGTTCCTACTTTCTTTTAATCTTCTGATTTTTGAGCAATATATTTTTACTGAATGCCTTATCCCAGGACTTCTGGATTTTGTAAATTAAATCACATCTGCACCTAGCAAAATACTTTTGCCGTGAGAAAGTCAAAGATAAAAGTGTTATTACACTTAAGCGAGCTCAGATAAAATACTTGAGAAAAATCAATTTTAGATCCTGTGATACATAGACTAAAGTTGACTGTAACTCTCATTCAGTTATAGTGTTAAGTCTTTGGCTCCAAACTCTCCCTCTCTCCAGTTTATTCTTCTTAGTCTGTTCAACCTACTGTCACTCTTAAAAGCTTCCTTCATATCTTTCCTTCACACAAACTTCCCTCACACAATTCCATCACTCCAACTACAATGAGCACAAACTAGATGTTTTCTGTTCCATCCTCTGTTTTGTGCTAAGCCATCTGTTGTCCTTACAATGTGAGTCATTTGGAGCAAAGTATTTATTAGTCACTGAACACTGATTTCTGAGCAAAATTGACACTTAAAGAACCACAAGCACTGCTACATTTAGAGTTTGTAGAAGTTAGAACAGAACTTATTTATTAAGTTCATCTAATACCCATGAAGTGACGGCATTCATGATTGTGCTATTACATGCAGTTTGAATGAATTGCGCATATCTGTCTCCAATTTCTACAGTACTAACTATGCCTCACAATATATAATCAAAGGCTGATATTGATTCTGGAAGTCACATTCCTGAAAGTGGCAGAAAGATGCTGTGCTTCACTTTCTTTTCCTTCCATTTCAGGCACCCATTGTTGTTGCAAAACAGATGAGACTTAGGATATTTACTACCTACAGTGCATAAACTCAAAATAGGCAACGCAATTCATAGTTGTCTCCTAGATAGCGAAGTAAGGCTTCCAAGAGTGAACTCATTTGTCTGAGTGCTCAGTTCATCGTCTCCAGGCCCATATCAAGATTAAGTAGGAAATCACCGTATCTTCAGTACTTTTACAAAGAATGAACACAGACTTAAAATGACAACAAATTTCCAAATTGATATTCTCAGTGCAATGCCTGTCAATACAAAAGCAACTCAATTTTTGTACACTCAAAAGAAAAACAGAGTAGCAAATTGGAATAGTAAAGTAGGCAGCACAATCTAACACAGCATCAACCTCAAAAAGCATACTTTGATCTTGATCAAAGGTAGAGAAACTGAATGAGTACCTATCTGCACAACATCTATAGTGTTTCTCCTGTAGTATTACATAGCAACTACTGACTTCACAATAGGGAGTAGCAGTTACTCACACTGAAGTCAATGAAATTACTCATGAAAGTAATTCATAATCTGACACTTAGTGAATAGCTTGTAACACTGTCCCGTAGTCCCCACTGTAATCTGTTTGCAAGGCTATCTGAGTCAAGTTCCAAGGTACTTTATTACCTCAGCAAAAGGTAGTTCAGGCAAAATGTAGACATTTCTAAAGAAACAGCAAAAAAAACCCCAACAAAACAAACAACCAAAAACAACATTGAAAAAGAGAAGTCCTTAGAAGCAGGTGAGACTGTGACATGTTTTGATAATTATATATTTTTCAGAGTCTGTGTGAAGATGATAGGAAAGGAAAAGGTGGCACAAATTTTAAATTACTGTAACAATAGAGATAAAATAGGATCTGATTAAAACTGTCAGATATGAAATGTATGAAAACATACATATTGTTCATGATTTACTCCAACTCTGGTTTTCAAAACTAAGAGTATACTGTATAATTTCTCACTGGTCTCCTTGGTATGAGTTAAACAACATTTTATCTTAACAGATTTATCCGATAAAACACTTCTGCAAATGACCTTCTTCTTTAAAAAAAAAAAAAAAAAATCCATTAACAGTTAGTCAACCCTAAACACCTTCACCTTCCACAAGTGCTGTTCTAGTTCCTTCCACAATCTCACCAGAAAATTGAACAATATGCTATGAAATCAACTAATTTCAAGCTACAGAAAAATATGTTCAACAGACAAGACTCAAGGATCCATAGATATGTGCTTTCTTACTTACACATGTGGTCTGCAGCACAGAGGACCAAACCAATATTTCTTGAAAATTTTCTTCCTGAATGCATATTATATCAAATTGTATCTCCAACAACAGATTTCAGGTCCCATTATCCATGGACATGCCACAGCACTGGTATTTGGAGAGGTTGTCCAATTAATGCTAGGGACTCACAATCCTTCCTTTGTCTTGGGCATGAGGACTAGCTGTATAGAGATATATAAAGCAGATGAATGATCACAATTTAATTTTCAAAGCTGCCTTGACATGCTTGGTTTCCCACTCATGCCATTTCACTGCAGACATCTTAAGAGACGAATTTAACTTCACTCTTAGTTTTCTGTTCCCTCATGGTCAACTGAAACTACAGACTCATAATAATCTCTGCTAGTTCTGTGTTAGTAGAGAAACTAATACTGCAAACTTTAAAAATTTGTCAATTTTTTTAACATGGCACCACCAATAGAATCAAATTTCATCAAATGGATTCAAGTCTTTGTGCTGCAGAATGTATGAAAGCAATATATATTTAAGAATTCTCCACCTAGAAGAGAATTTTATTTTATTTT
>JANIJG010006465.1:2738-30367 GCA_024611175.1 Megaceryle torquata | reverse complement strand
CGATCTCACCAAACAAACAAAACCCCCCCAAAATACACAGCAGCAAAACACCCCCCCCCCAAACCAAAACAACAAAAAACACCCCAAAATCCCACCCCCCCCAACAAACAAAAAACCCAAAACCAACCTTGAGGCAATTATATACTCTTTCCTCAATGTCCCTGTATAGAAATTTAAAGAGCTACAGCATCAGCGTGCAGTGGTAACAGAAGTCTTGCTAAAGAAACTAGTTTGGTATGTGAGGTGCCTTTATACTTGCAGTAGTCATAGTCAGCATAGAGACATCTCAAAAATAGTTGGAAAAAGATGAGTAAGAATTCTTTCTCCAAAGAACCACTGTAGTCCCTCATTCAAAATAATCAAATCTTGTCTGCAGTGACCTCACTGCAGACAACAGCAAACCAAGGAAAAACAATGAGCATGTAACTGTCACTGAAACAGCTGCCTTCTCAAGCTTTTCTGGTTGAATAAATATGGAGAATTTGAAATCTCAGTTCCAGGATTAATTCTTTTATCTTCTAATGCTCTGTTGACATTGTGTGTTTAAAAAAACAAACAAAAAAAAAGGATCTGCTTGGACTGGATTTATTACCTCTTCCTCACAGTTGCTGGAGGCAACACTTCTCTATCATGTGAAGAAGTTGTCTTTTCTGGCATCTGTGTCTTGTAGAAATCTTGCAAAGCCAGAATAGAATATTTTCCATTGGGAAGGTGAGGTTCTATGAACTGTACTTGATCCACAGAAAATCTTTAGTAGAAAGGCAGAATACTGGCAGGTTTACTTTCTTTGCTAGAGTAACTTCAGTTGTACTCTTTCCAGACCTAAGAGCTATATGATTTAGCAGTATAGGCTGAAATTATAATTTACATAGAATTAATATTACTGCACCTGTGTCAAATGTATTGTATTAACTTTCATCTTTCTGGAGAATACCAAGGCTTTTTATTCTGTTGTCTTAAAATTTCATGGGTTTTCCTCTAAGGCATATTACTTTTGGATTATCTCTTGTTTTCAGTGTCTTTAATAGTATATAAAAACATTCTTTTTAAGAATTGGGTGTCTGTGATAATTGAAGCCTTAACTGTAGAATTTTTCAGAAGCTTTGAGTATACATTATTCTTATTTGTACTCTTTACTGAAGTCAATTTTTACATGTTTATGTTATAATTGTTCTTGGGTCACATTGCCCTTTGAATATGACAGTAGTTTTTGTGAGATCAACATGAGCATTTAGAGAGCAGCAACAACAAAAAGATCCTATACCCTGTGTTAATAAACTTTTTTTCTAAGCTGTCAAAAGGCCAATCTAAATATAATAATATATGGGTCACTTTCACTTTGGCTTAAGTTTTGTTTGTGTTGTGGTTGTTTTGTTTTTATTTTTAATTCTGCTGCACTGTTTAAGTATTGATCTTGCAAATATTTATGGTGAGATGTACAAAGTTTGCCATTAAGAGGTATTCTGTTGATTTCAGTTAAAATATTTCTGCTATCAACCAGCTGTTTTACACTGTTTGCAAATCTGGAGGAGAGGTTAACTTCAATATGCATACATTCCATGTGTGTCTACAGTTTCATATTTCTGGATATTTCTCCTATTAGATGGCAACATCTTTTATCCGAACTGTGGAACTTGGAGGAAGAGCTTGTGCATCTTCATTCTTTGATCCTTTAAGAGTCCATGTAAAGGGTCTTTCAAGCTTTGTTAATTTTATCGACAAGCTGCAAGAAATTATTGGTGAAATCTTAAATCCGAGGTAATAGAATTTCTGTTATATTTTTGTCTTGCTGAGCACCTAATTTTCTTTTTTTTTTCTTGTGTATGTGTCTTGGAGGGGGTAGGAACAAAAGAAAATCTAATCATTTACTGATTTAATAACCTAGAGTAAACGTTTACAAAAATTTTATTAGAAAATATAAATATTTCCAAAACAATTGGGGTAAGCTTATAGATTTTTTGTGGTTATTCTTTGTATTCAATTTTTATTAAAACAGTGTGTGCATGGCTATTTGGTTAGTTTTGAACTTAAAGACTTCAGTCTTGTGGGTGTGGTAAGTACATAAACTCTATTTCTTGCCCATGAATTAAATAAAGGGGTCTTTATTGCTGCTGACAAATGATGACACCCAGTTATTTAGCCTTTCCTTTTTTACTTCTTTTTTTAACTATGTAAGCGAAGCACAAGAATTATTTCCTAGTAAGGCTCTGGTGAAGTCACTGGTTTTGAGGGTTCTTTGAAGAACTGAGCTAGTGTTTGGGGCAGTCTTCTGAATGTGAGGTTAATAAGAGAAGCGTAAGTGTAACGTAGAAATTTGAATTGGTGAGTGTTGGTGTTAGTACAGAGAGAAGAGTAATTTTCTTAAGTATTATAGAAGGGCTTTTTATTTATAATTAGTAATTTTTATATATAAAACTTTAGAAAAGCTGTTGTAATAGTTCTGTCCTTGATACTAAAGAATCCCTTTTTAGTTTGAATTGAGTCTACTCCACACAATTGAAACCAAAATGTTATAAGCAAACCAGAAACATTATTTAAATTACTATTCAGGTTGCATTGAAGCTGGAAGTGGGAAGCATTTCTGAAGTTGTTTTGCAGTTTTTGTTATACTTTTTAATTCTGCTTCTTTGGTCTTTCATTTCAACATCCTGGATGCCAGAGACATACTGTCTGTGCTGGTGATTAAGGAAAACTTTTGACTCGGCATCTAACATAAGCATTTTTCTTTATTTAAATCATATCTGGCACAATGTTTAAAAATGAGAAATGGAAAAACATGTATGTGCATGAGCTTATGTTTTAGGGTAGAACCACCACTTTTCAGGAATATATAGTTCAAGAAAGTAACACAAAATATGTTTAAGGCATGTGAGAAAAATCAGAGTGGGCTGGCAATTATCAGTTTCTAATTGGGAGAATTTGATAGAGTTTTAAGCTATTTATTCTGTTGCTTTCTCTGCTGCACTTGATATCCCATTTATTCTGGAATATAGACCATGCTAACATCAGATTCTGGCATGTTCATTTGGTTGCGTGTACACACGTAGGTTTTGTTGGTTGTATCACTGACCCAAGAATGGAACCTCACTGTGAACACACTTACGTGATGTTTGTAGTATTTCTTGTACTCTGTATAGGCTTTGTAAACTCACAAATACTACTCTTCTCTTTATATAGGTACCTATATTAGCTCAGTGCTTATAGAAATACACATACCAATCAGTTGGCTGTCTTTGAAAGAATCTTCATCCGTATGCTCAAGTCCTCAATTATTACAGGACTAGTATACAGCTTAGAAACTGTAAGGGTCACAACATTGGTGGAAAAAAAGGATGTTTTTAAGTGTTTGGAAAGTCATATGAGCAAGGACTGTCTGCGTGCCCTGCCTGTGATGGTCACATGGTTATTATGAATGCCAGAAGATGCAGTTTTAAGCAAGAAATTTTGCTAGTTCTGTTACTATTGCAATCTAAAGAGCAGTGAGGAAAAAAACTGGCAACAATGCAGCAAAAGCTTCAGTTGTGTAGTCTTTAGAAGCCTGCTGAGAAATCTGTGAGCAACATGGGCAACAAGATGTGTGGTATTGCTGTTTCTCTGATGTAGAGACTAGCCAAGCTGCAAAAAAACAGATCTTGGTATTTGTTACGCTGCAAGAAAAATTCAGTATTTTTTGGTTGTTTACCTAATGATTAGAAGTCTTGTTTGGTTTCTTCTTGTTATAGTGGATGTCTTATGAAACTTGAACTTGCATAAAATACAAAGTAGCTAAATAAATGCCAGGTCATTGTGGAACATATGTTGAGAAGAGGCTTTCTTCATCTGACTCAGTCAAATTAATTTTCTTTAGAAACCTAGAAACTGAGTTGAAGTTGGATAAGCATGGAATGTGCTTAAGAATATTTTGAACATAGTAGCACATATGGTGCAGCCAAGTTATCTTCTAACCTATGGAGAAGAACAAAAATGTTTCTCCTCCCCAAGTCTTTCATCTAAAAGTGAACAGTAGATGAGATGAGGGAAGGGAAAGCTATCAAACAGAGTGGAAATTTAACGAAACTATTCTTTGATTCAAATATGGCACTAAGTGCAAGCATACCTGATAGCAGGAGAAATGGAATGATATAAGGAACTTTGGTAGTTTTGAGTTGTAGTCACTGAGAAGAATGAACGTTCTTGTAACTTGCTAGTGTTTTCAAATAGTTAAGGTTTCTTCTCATTCTCCAGATATCTAATGTTAGAAGAAATCACTCAAGATTCAGTAGCATGAACATTCCTTAAATTTCAGAGATGCTGTAAAACTTCTATCCCCAAAACTACTTGCAGATTCTGTACAAATAAGACCTGGCAAATGTTTATACAATAATTAGTTTGTATGTTCTGCTTTTTGTGCCTGTTTCTTGATAAGAAGCTTCAATGTTGTATTTGTCAGTGAAGTGGATGATTGTTGTACACCTGAGCATCTGGAAACTCTTTTCTGTTTGTATAAATGAAGTGCAGTACTAATCCATCATTCTGAAAATCCTTTTCTTTTAGGCCAGATAATAATGCTGCTTGCATCTGGAAACAACTTATTTTATTTTTGGAATGACTTTTTTCAAGTATGTAAAAGATGTGTGTGATTACTTTTTTTTTAATTTTTTTAATTTTTTTTTAACAGAATGATAGAAAGGCATTTGTCTTACTGATTACTGCACTTGTTGGTTCATGTAGATATGTGTCTGTATATAAATACATACAGTCGAAAAGTCCCCACTGAGTTTTGTAGAGTAGCAAAGTTGGTAAGCAAGTTTTCCTCTTGAATTGGGCCCTGGCTCTACTGTAACCATTGACCACTAGGTGACACCATTGCACAGCTTCACATTAATAGCTGTTTCAATGTCAAGTTTGCTGTATTGTTTCATTCAACACATTTGAGCCAGTGGGATGCTTTGCAGTGGGGTCTTCACTTTGGGTCCGTGAACTGTCTTCTGCAGTCGACTGTAGAAGTTATACAGCTTGACTTGATTGTACATATGAATTAATGCATTCAACTTTCCCTTCTCATGAAAAATGCTATTTCTTACGTGTTGCCTTTGTGAAGCTGTGATTGCATATGGAGATGCAGTAGTATTTTGGGAGAAAAAACACATGAGACTTTATCTAGTCTTGTGCTTAATGTTTGAGTTCATTGAAGAATGTCCACTCAGCACTGGAGTGTAGTGTTCTAAAGTTGCTGGAAAGGTGTGCAAGCATGTGCAAAACATTGTCTATAGGAATCCCTAAACTTAAGATCATAGAATAATTCAGGTTGGAAGGCACAATAGGATGTTTTTGGTCCAACATCCTTCTCAAAACAGGGTTAATTATGGAGTCAGCCTAGGTTAATCAGGGCATTATCCAGTCAAGCTTTGTGCAGTTGCCATCCTTGAAGTTTTTCAGTCTCCCTCTTGGCAACCTGTTCTGCTGCTTGACATGTCCTCATGGTGAAAAGCTTTTCCTTCTTAGTGACCTGGGACCTCTTGTTTTAGTTTGTCTGTTGATTCTTTTCCTTCAACTAACTGCTAACATGAGGAGCCTGGCTCCATCTTCTTGATTACCTCCTTGTAGGTACTGGAAAGCTGTTAGATCCCCTGAAGCCTTTTTTACTTTGGTTTGAACAAGCTGTTCCCTTAGCTGCCTCTCAGAGGGCATGCTTTCCTGACCATCTTGGCAGCCCTCTGCTGATCTTGCTCCAGTTTATCAGTGTCTTTCCTGGACTGGGGGGCCCAAAACTGGATGCAGTATTCTAAATTTTGTCCAACAAGTGCTGATTAGAGAGGGATAATCACATTCCTCAGACTACTGGCTACACTGCTGTTGATGCAGCCAAGGATACTGTTGGCCTTCTTTGCTGCCAAGGCACACTCCTGGCTCACAGTTAGCTTGCTGATCATGCACCAAGACTCCCAGGTTCTTTTACATATTGCTGCTCCCCAGACTGTGCCATTGGAAGGGGTTATCCCTTTCCAAGACTTTTCAAGTCATGTTCAATTTAATATGGTTCCTGTCAGCCCATTCCTCCCATCTGCTTAGGTATCTCTGCTTATAGAACTTTATCACATGTGATTCCATTCAGTGCATAAGCTGAGATCTGCTCTCCTAAAGTCACTGTCTATATTCTGCTACTTACTTTCTTCACTCTACTACTTCATGATTTCTACAGTCAAGGCTGTGATTGATGAATTTTTTTTTTTTTCCTCCTCTTCTTTCATATACCTGACCAATTCTTCCTTCTTAGTGAATAGGAGACCTAGCTGTATGTAATCCCCCATGGGTGGCCCATCCAGTATACCTGACACCCTCTAGAAATCTTGACTGCTTGCACCTTGTTGTGATGCTCTTCCAGCAGATTGGGTATGGGGGGGGGAGTAATGTGCCCTGTAAGAACCGGGGTCTGCGAAGCAGATTTGCTTTAAGAATACTTTGCCTGTTTCCTGATGTCTTGGGTTGTCTGTAACAGACTTTGACTCTGATTCACAAGCTTTCAGCAAGCCACTTGTCTGTCCAGTAGAAGAAATCCTCCATACCTCTGAGCTGCTCCTGCATATATAGTGCTCCTGCACTTCCCCACCTTGTCTTTCCTGAAGAGCTTGTTCTTGTTGCATTCATCATTTGCAGCACTCCAGCTGTTGGGCTGTCCCGCTGTGATTTGATTATTAAACTGAAGTTGCAGCTCTGTAACTGTGAGGACCTTGTATTCCTTCTAAGGTCTTTTATTGTGCTTTACTGAACAAATATGTTTGCAAATACTCTAACAGTGTAATATGATGTTTCTCAGTAAAATACTGAGAACGTAGATACTCTAACCTTA
Organism: Megaceryle torquata; assembly: GCA_024611175.1. Classification (NCBI taxonomy): domain Eukaryota; kingdom Metazoa; phylum Chordata; class Aves; order Coraciiformes; family Cerylidae; genus Megaceryle; species Megaceryle torquata. The sequence continues at coordinate 23,538 of JANIJG010006465.1, read as the reverse complement.
GTTTCTGAACTCATAGCATCTTTATAATGAAGAATATTCTGGTGCTTAAATATTTACAGTGAAAGTTAATAATTATATAGAATGACCCTAAATGAAGACTATATTACCATTCTACTATGTTAACAAACATTGTGGTTGTGACTTAATATACAATGTTCTTGAATTTTGAATGGAAAAATATCACAAAGGCTTATGTAAGAAAGTAATTATTTTGTAAGGAAAGCTTCATGTTTAGAACAGACTCTTCCCTGAAAATTCTTGCCACCTCAGACTAATGTGCGTTAACATTTTGAAGTAAATTATCTGTTTTGCCTACACATTTAGCTTTATAATGAAAATACTGATATACTTCAATCTGATTGTCTTCATTTAAACTTCATGTTGAGAATGCTTTAAAATATATTTAGAAGTAAATAATTAAAAAATAATTGTGGTTTTAAATTGGATTTGCTTGAAAATAGAAATCTTGAAAAAGACAATCTTTAGAGAGTAACTCTGACTTAAGATGTCACAGTTGAAGCGTGGTATCTTAAGTGCTCCAACTGTGTGGTACTGCATTTAATTGTGGTTTTTGTAATTTTCTGTCTCTTTCCTTAACTTCCTAATTTAAGCTGGTGCTGGAGAATGCACTGACCATTATGTCCTAGATATTGAAATTCAAGTGTAGTCCTTTACTTAGAAAAAATACATGGAGGCTGTGGTTCTCTGGCACTTTGATATCAGCATTGGATCGAAAAAGTCTTGCGATTATACCATCATACAGACATCCAACTGCTAGTTTGTCTGTTTCTATGGCTTCCCTTTAATCCAGATTTGAGAAGCAGTCTGACAGCTCCTTGCCCATAATTCCAATCCTGATAATTTTCAGTAAATTGCAGGAAAGTGATTATGTCTAAATGAAGCTATTAAGTTGAATATATTATGGTGGGACAATGGAACTGTACTATGGAATATACATGACTGCTCAACAAGAATCTTATTTTAAGAATAATACTTGTTTAGTTTTATAACAGCTTCATCACTGAACTTGAGGAACATTGCTTGGTATGTAGAATATCCAAAAATAATCTTGGTGAGAGCAGATACCAATAGAATACCGACTTTGTTTTCTTGCAGTAAGTCCTTGGGAAGGTACCAGATCTTTTATATGGTGGCACTTTCTAAGGAAAGAGTCAATCTGTTTTCTTCCACCAAGCTAAAAGATAGAAATTTTTGGCAATACAGCAAAAGTGTCAGCAGCAACATGGAAAAAATACTTAGGAACAGCATTCTTTTTCCGCTGTGTTTTTATTGTGGATCTAAAACTGCAAATCTCTTAAGGGCCTAAGGCAGGGTTTTCACCTAATATTTAGTTCTATGTGGTTAAAATATTAGAGTAATAATTCATGTGTCCGTTGTTTGAGGTGGAATTTTTGAGTACTATGAGAGTTTTGATATAGCTACTTTTTTCTTTTACAGATATATTTAAAATCTAGATTAGTTCACTGATACAATCTTATTGTTGACATTTTGAAATCTAAAAAACTTAGCAATTTATGTTAAATTTATGCTTATAACATAATTAGAAAAAACACTGGGTTTGCTTTAAAGGCACAATTATTGCTCTTCTAAGAGCATTTGTATATTTTATTGTTTCTTAGATAAATTTTGTCCTGCTCTTCTACCCAGGTAGATGAAGCTCTAGTTAACATCCCACTTTTTGTGTTTGAGAATAGAATTAGACGGCTAATTTCTTTGTATAGTTCTAAATTAAAAAAAAAAGAAAAACTAAAACTGTTCAGTTCGTATCAAGAGCTTCCTAAATGAATAACAAAGAAAAAGGCTGTGATCCCCTTCCACCCCATGATCTGTAATCTGTATTAAGACATCTGTTCCCAAAAAAACTGTTAGATAGCTGTGTATTTGTTACCTGTTTTTCACCTCTGTTGGAGAAGATGAAATTTAATGAATAAAAATCTTGACCTTAGATAATAGAATTTTGATATATTTTCTGTTCATGGAATAGGCTTCAGGAGTCTGTTCTGCTTTTTATCAGGTTTTGAATATTGTCCATATCCTCAGCTTCCCCTCCCCTTTTATTTTTTTTCCTTTCTATATACCACTTTAGTCTTTTCCACATAGATGTGTTTCCAGAAAAGAAATAAAAATGCTTCTGCATCATATTAACTTGGCACACTAAGGCCTCAGTTATGTAAGAGGAGGTCTTACTGGTGTTTAGATTTTAGGTAAGCAGAGGAGCTTGTTGATGTGGTAATTTCAGCAGGATCAAAATAAGACAAGGCATGCGATTAGCTGCTTATAAATTAGTTACATCAACCTAAGAAAAGATGGTTTGATAAGGAAAATCAGATTAGAAATAGGTAGGACTGGGACACAGATGGAAAAATGGTTTGAGCAGGCACATGATTTGAGAATATTTTCAGTAGAAGCTACCAGTGACAGAAGATATGATTTATACAATGCCTGGTTAACAAGTAGAGTTTTGCTTTGTACTAGTTTCTTTTTTCTAAATTCCCTTTAGAAGCAGTAATGCAAGTGAGATGTTTTTATCATGTATTTCTTTTTTTTTTTTTATCCTCATGTAGACATATCTTTTTTTTTTTGGCTACAAGACAGGCAAGATGAAACCCACCTGAACATAGTCTTTAGTTATGTGATTGCATGTTTTTCCCCTCACCTACCCACCCATCAGTCCTGGCTTTTGTGGATAGGAAGTAAGAGCATAAATTGAGATTGTGTAATGGAAGGCACTAGTGTCTGTTGGACCCAGCTGCTGAAGCGAATGAGAAGTAGTGCAGGGCATTAAAAAAGGGGAAAGGTGCTTGGTTCTAGGTCCCTTTTATTATGGACTTACTATGGAATACTAGACAGACATTCTGATGATCACATTTGGACATTGCCAAGTACACTCAGTTGAAGATCACCATTGTACTGATGGATCCAGCCTTTTGTGTCTGAACATTCCCTCCTGGACAGTGAAAGGTAGTTGCTTCTAGGCAGTTGGGTTGTTCTGGCATTTATAATTACTCTGATGGATCTCCTTTGGTCATCTCTATTATAGATAGCAGTGGGTTGTTGTCTAGTTGGAGTTTCATTTAATTCCTACCTTTTGAACAAAGAAATTTTGTTGTATGTGACTGAACAGAAAATCGTATTATTAGCGTTTTGAAAAACAAAATAAAAATGCTATTTTACATCTGCCCTATTGGTAAATGACAGATAACTGGATTTGATAAGAGTCCTCATTAAGTATGATTTAAAAGACTAGGGTTGTGAGACTGAAGCACTTGGTCATAGAATATTTCATGTCAGCAGCCTATGATCTGAACAAAACATCGCAGAAACTTGTTAGCAGGCACACTGACTAGAGGGGGAGAGGGTGTCTCCAATTCTCTGTTGCTTTAGACAAATGACATTGCTTTTCTTAATATATCAAGTTCGTTCTTGAATTCAGCTAGGTTTCTTGATCCTCTTTCAGAATTAAGAACTAAAATTCTTAACTTCTGCTGTAAAAAAAATAAAAATTCTGATGATAGACAACCTTGCCCATATTGCACCATACTCCCAACAAACCTTTGCTACCCTTCTAGCTGTTAGGACCTGCAAAGTAGGTACAGTTTTCAGCCTTATTCTATTCATATAAACATTTTATTTAGTACAACGTCAGGTAGCTTAAAGTTCATTTAAGGTCAACTAATTTTCTACATAATATAAACCTATAAAAGAGTACTATCAGAGGAATCAGGCATAGGGTGTGCTTTCATTAAAAAACAAAGCAATAACCTTGCCTGCCTCCCCACCCTCCATGCCCTCAAAGAAAAACAACAACCAAACCCCCAAACTGCATTTTTAGCACATTTTCCTTTTGTCTTAATGCTTTTAGTTAATCTTTTTAAACCTCACTAACAATGAAGTCCTACTGGAGGGTTCACAGTTACTCAGGTAACTTATTTGATTGCTTTAAGTAGAACTATTATACTGTTGAATTAATTTATAGTTTCATCTTATAGTTTTGAAACTTGTAGATGCAATTGGTTAGGGCTTTTTGTAGTAAGCTTTGAAATATTAATGTAATAGCACAAATGAAGTGGATTTAATACTTTATAAATATATTAAAGACTAATAAACAAAATAACTTATTTTGGTATATCCTAGTGTACAGTGGCATAAGCTATGGCACAGTGTTTCACTACTAATCCACACATATTAGATCAGCATTTTGTCTTGGCCTGTTTATAAATTCTAGCTGAAGTATGAATAAACTTTTCCTTTGCTTTGCTCCAGTTAGTACTGTGTATATCTGATGTGGGACTGGAACTCTTTCCTGGAAAAGAAGGAATATGGGGAGAAAAAGAGATTAAATGAACTTTACTTCTAATAGCAAATATCCTTAGTTGGCATTGGGTAGTGGAGGCAAAAAAATAAACATATTAAATGTTTTTATCGCAGGTTTTGTTTTGCTTTTCTCAGTGAAAAGCTACAAGGGAACCAAGTCATGTACAGAGCACAGCATTTAAATTAAGGGCATGATTATATTAATTAACTGATGCCCAGTGCTACATGTATAATACTACCTTTTCTTCCAGCATGCATACAGGTGAATGTATGGAAATGTGTGGAAATTATAGTGATGTAGATAAGCTCAAGTTATCTGTAGACAGAAAAGACTAAACTTGGCTTTCAAAGATAACTTCAGTGAATAACTTCACCTGTTTGTTTTTCTTGGAGTTATAGGTTCAGCACAGTATTTTTCTCATTTGAGGATATTATTTTGGAAAGTGTCATTTTAGGGCTGAGGGAAATAAAGCAGCTTGGCAAGAAGCATCAGGCAACTTGGCTACATTTCCTGCATGAATCTCTGAGAGAACTTTTCTTCAGCAGTGCTCTCTTCTTACCTTTTGACAACTTGCACTGCCTGATTTTATTTTTTCTTCCCCTTGAACTTTTCATTCTCTTGTGGTTAGACCGAATTGTATTTTTTGGAGAAGAGGTACAACAGCTATTTTTTTTAAGTATCCTTTCTAAGATCTGGATGGTTCTTGATCTGTGTGCACAGAGACTTCACATAGTGACTTTTCTTCTGCTTAAATTTCTGCAAAGCACAGGTTTTTCTGTTTAACCAAGCCTGTAAATCTAATGTGAATTGAAGAATCTTTAATTTGTAAAAGTTAAAGCTGAGAATTGTGTGGCAATATTGGGTTTTGACTTGGAAGAAAATAATAATAAAAAAAAGTTTCAATTTAACTTTAGGATTTCTGAGTTATTTACAGTTTTGTTCGGCCTGAATAAGCCAAAACAGCAAGGTCTCTGACCCAGTTCCCTCCCTGTATTTTATCAGGAAACAATGTAAACAAAATAGTTTTCCTCTGACTCGGTTTCTATTCTTATCTAGCTCTGCCCACTTATATGACCGTAAACGCGGTTTCATTTGATGGATGTTCTCCCGACTAGAATTCTAAAAACTAATCTTCAGAATTTAGTATGTACAAAATTTACATTTCAATTGGCAAGGTAAGTAGATAGGAGCATGGAGGAATCCAATAAGCATAGAGGAAGTTGAAAAATTAGTCATGTCACTCTTGGCTATGTCACCTGGAGTATTAAAGACATTGCCATTGCTTTGGATTTTTGGCAGAGCTGTCATTTGCAGCATCGTAATGTATCTGAAAATTCTACTGTCAGTGCCAATAGCAGCTCAAGAGTTCAGGGTGTGTGGATAAATATGAAGTCATTGTGTACAGTCCATGGTATAGCTAAATCAAAACTATTAGTGCCTGAGCTAGAGAGACTCAACATGATGCATTTCTGCTTCAGTTTGGAGTATAAACCTAACTCTTGGCAGGGGGAGGTAAAACTTCAGTAATTCTGCTGTTAAAGCAAGATTTAACAGGCTATCCTTTTTTAGGGTTGGCCAGCTGATCTAATTATTAGATGTTGCAGGAAAGTAGCTAGTATTTCTAAAAGTCTGGAAAAAGAAACTGTAGGTTCACTGGTAAAGGAGGATGGTTTACTGCAATAGATCATGAAAGGCTGACTGCAAAGGAGCAGTTCTTGGAGCAGTTCAGAATGAGCAGAATTGCTTTTGTTGCTTTTGCCTGACATTATACTTAAGCTTTATAAAACTTTTTAAAAAAAACTGACAGGAAATCAGTCCCAGAACTGAACTTAGCATCACAAGCATATCTAGATTCATTGGAATCATACTTCTTTTTTTTTTTTTTGTCAAAACCCCTGATTGGAAGGCTCAGGGGTTATTCCTTGTTTTCATTTAATTTTTTGAGTCACTACTGTCACTGCAGAGAATCTGTTACTTTAAGGATATGAAATGTGATTGTACAACTTCAGAATAAGGCTCCACGAGCACAGCATCTTCTCTTCAACACTGGCAATAAATATATGCCTTGTAAGAACAGGGAAAATGTTTGATACTTCTGAGTGCTGTCTTAATCTCTAATTTCACTTCAGGGCATTTTCTGAACACAGAGCTCTACTCATTTTTCCTAGGAATTGGGGTTTGGTTTTTTGTTTGGTTTTGATTTTTAGCAAATGGGTTCTGTGCACTTCTTTTGATTTTATTTCTTTCTTTATTCTTATACATGTTGTCAGCTGGCATTCAAAGGTGAAAATAACTCTGTACTTGAAGTAAGGTGGGGGGGAGGAATAAGTTAGAGCTAAAAATAAAACATAGGCTACCACATTTTGAAAAGGTTGAGGAAGATAAGCAGAAAGAGAATTAAATGGAAGACAAGCTGTCACAGGGAAATAATTAAGTCCTTATGTATACATTTGATGTTAAACACAAGATAAATCATTGCTTGATGGGGTGAGGGGAATCTTGATTATAGTCAGCTTTGTTGGTTTGGACAATGAGTTCAAGTTAAGAAGACTGCAGAATTGATGATAAAGCTTCCAAACTGCATGCAACTTCAAAAAGCTCTTGGGAAGAGGTGCATGAAAGATGAGTGTTTCTTATAATGTTTTATTTGCCCAAACTCAAGCAATAGTAAAACATGCAGCCTTTCACTCAATGTTTTGTGTAGTTATTCGACAAAATAAAGTTTTTAACTCAAGGGGTTTATTCTGTCATTCACTAAATCTTTATTAGAGTAGTCAAGACACATTTGCTGTCTCAGTATAGTTTTTGATCGTCTCTGAGATAATTCATTAGGCAATCACAGATCTTTACTTACCCTGTTCATAGTCATAGTTCATAATAGTGCCTCATGACTAGCAATTTCTACTGTCATACTTCCATATGGCTTTTGCAACTACTCACCACACATTACTTGTAAAATGAGCAATTCACTCCTAACAACACTTGGATTTTTCCATTCTTGTGCTCATTATAAGCTTTGTGTTATTTTATTAATTTTGACAAGTGTTTTCAACCTTAGTGGAAAGATGCACTTATCAAATGGTCAGTGGAATTCTTGCATTTGTAACTGCTTCTTATTCACCAGCTCAGTAAGTCAAGGTGTACTGTTATAAGAGGCTTAGTCCTTGTAGCCACTTTTTGAATACAAAAATCTTTGTGTTTTCTTGTGATTCTTCAAGATTCGAGTTTGCTTGTTTGTAGGGCTTATTTTGTGGGGCGTTTTTTGTTTCTTTGTTTTTTTTTTTTTTTACTTGGCAGACTGTTCTATTTCCATCTTTATCAGAATATGTGGATCTTGCAAGTCTCAGGGAGCAAGACATGGTGTAGTTCTCAAAGTACTGCCTATTGGAGCATCATATGTACAACTGCAACTCAATCACTCAAAAGTTTCACTGGGGAAAGATCTGGTAGTTCTAATCCACAAGGGATTGTAAAAGTTCTTCTAAGATACATGCAATGTAGATTGTTCAAGATACAGGACCACAGTTAAATTAACAATCTAAACACAGGCTTTCTTATCCTTCTATAAGAAAAATTGAAATAAAGCCCCTATATCAATCATATACAATTATTTATATTTTTTATGTCAAACTGCATGGGTATTTCATAACTAAGCTACTAAGATGTTTTCTGTAGACATTTTCTAGTTGATGAAAAAAGAGATTAATGTGCCTTTATGGCAAAGACCAATGTTCATCTGGTCTAATTGCTATCTACTTAAACAAAACTGAAAGCAGATTGATTTTTTTTTTTTGAAGCACTTTGATGAAGCACAAAAGACTCAGAAATCTAATAGGCTGTTAAATTGGAATGCAGGTTCCAGTGAAATATTTTGTTTACACTTAACAGCTTATGAGCAAAACAGTAACCATAGGTTTAAAGAAAGTACTTTTCTTTGAACTTTTATGGAGAAGTTAGTTTTGTTTCTCAGCTCAGAGTATTATTAAATGCTGAATTCATTACTTTTGCCTATAATATTTTTATTTTATTTTTTTAGCAAACTATTATGTTGAACAATACTTCCACACTGCTGTTTGATTTAAAAGATCAAAGCTGCTCTCTGAAGAGTTTTGATTAACTGTGAAGACTGGCTATGTTCAACACTAATAGGTATACTAAAGTGCTGCCAAGATTAATGTGGAGATGACCCTGTGCCTATTTTCAGATTTGCAGGGGGGCGAATTCTGTCAACAGTGAAGATGCATTTGATAAAAGGCCGAAGCAATGGGGATCCTTTCTGTCAGGCAGTAGAGGAAGTTGTACAAGATTTGGATTTGAAGATTAAAAATATTATCGATTCACAACATGAAGTCTTGACTGCCAGCTCTACTGGAGTCAGTCCAGCACGGGTAATGGGACTTCTTTTGTTCTTTTTACTATTTAGCTTTACAAGAAAGGAAATGTCTTCACCTGTTATGTTTCTTTTTAATTTTTTAAAGGTCTTTAGGTAGAGTATTATCTTTTCCTAACAATACAGAGCATTGTCATTTCCTCTACACTGTGGTTTTAAACTTGTTGAAAGACTTATACTTGAGGATTACTGTGTGGATGTCAGAAAGATGATTTACTTAAACTAAACTTCTTACCTCAAAATTGTTCTAATTGTCTCAGCAGCAAATATTTTTAAGAGTAAGGCATTAAAAATAAGGTTAAATATGAAAAGTCCAAAACATGTTGAAATATGGAATAGAAGTAGAATAAAACTAAAACCTTAAACAACGTCTGTTTCCATACAAGAATGGTTTTAGTTTCCCAGAAGAAATCAAGATATTTAAAGTTATTCAAGTTAGGTGTGGAAAGCAGAATACAGGCTTTCTATTTGTAGTTTCTGTACTTTGGATCTTCTCAGGTTTATGTTATGATCTTTTCTGTGATGAAAACATCAACCAGCTTAAAATTATTTTATTTTAAATAGTTAATATAGCAAATATCTAAGTAATTTTTTTGTTTGTATTTTTTCTTTTTTGTTTGTTTGGGGATTTTTTTGATGTGTGTTTTTTTTTTTGTCTAAAAAACCTTTTAAAACTTATATAGACAATTTGAATGTGTATTCCTTATTGTAATGCCTTTGTTTTTTGAAATCACGGGAATCACCCTATGGTAATATAAGGTGGGTGGTTTTAAGAAATTTTAATCAGACTTCCAATATGCTTTTTCTTTTCTATGAGATTTGAAACCAATCAGACCTTACTGGCTAGTTAAGCTGGTTTAAGTGTGTTTCCACATACTCCCAACTACTCAGTCAAAAAACATTTAAATCAGCTGAAGTAGCTGATAGGTTCTGGATGGTTTTCGATGTTTCCTTCTCTTATCTATTTCTTTCTCTTTCCTCTCTGAAAAAATGATCACTGTTATCAGTTCTGTCTTTATGTAGTCATACTACTGATTAAAAAAAAAAAAAATAAAAAAAAAAAAAATCATCATTATAAGCCAGGTAAAACTATTTTAATAAAGCTTCATTCTTCAGAGAAAAAAATGCTTTTCCAAAATCATTCACATTTCTTATTCCCCATAAGTTAAGTTCATAGTCTAATGACTATGTAGAAATGTTTACCAGTAGCCTTACTGAGGCAGAAGATAACAAAGATGAGGCTCTGAGCTACCTGCCCTAGGTAGAGGTGCCCCTACTTGTGTAGGGAGGTTGGACCAGATGACCTCTAGAGGTCTCTTCCAGCCTAAAACATGCTATGATTCTATGATTGTGTCCTGATGTTGTTAGGAATCATTCATAAGAGATTGAATTATTTCCTTGAGCTCAAATTGATCTTAACTATAAAGCTGAAAATGATGCCTCCACTAGCTGCTTCTTCATAGAATGTACCTGGAAAGACTTTGTTAGAAAAAATATTTGTTTTTCTCCTGGCAGAGGCAGTTTTCTTCCATCATTGCTCATTTTTCCTGCAAAAACCTGTTTTATAAGTATCTAGAGCTCTAGGAAAAGTTATTACTTTATGTAGCAGAAATACTTTCTGTTGAAGCCTGCATAAGTGGCTAATAAGAATTATGATTAATTCTTCTTGAGAAAATTACTACTGTAAATGGAATCTGGCTGATGTTTGTGGAACTAACTAGAATAGTCTGGAGTAGCTAATGGGCACTACACTTGAAAGACCAAACAACTCTTTTCTTGAAAACGAATTTGAATCATGATTTTAAGCTTACTAGTAAGATTTTTATGGTAGGGATAGTTGTCTTGCCTAAAGTTCTTACTGTGCCTTGGGCAACAGGATTTTAGTCCAGGGTTAGTACATCAAGTCACTGTTGTAGTGCGTGATATTTCTGAAGGTCATGATTTAGTAGTTAGAAGGCTGTTATAACCTGAAGACTTTTATTTTTCCTGTTATGTAATCAGTCAAGATGATGCTAAATTTCTTGTTAAGACGTTTACTGTAACACACATGACATTTTATAAAAATCTATGATGTGGTGATGTAATGACTGAAGAAGCTCAGAATATATTTTGAGGAAATTAAATAGCACTGAAATAGGCAAATTCTGTAAAGCCATGTAACAGCCATTTCTGTAATTGCTATTTCTAGCTATTGATTATAACTTATAGTAACTGACTGACATGTGTTGCTATGGTTTCTTGAAAGCTACATACACTAATTGATGTAATCAAATAGCGAGAGAAACAGAATTTGATCTTTTCAAGAATGTGCTTAAAAGCAGTTAACTGATTAGATAAATGCAGTTCCTTGCTTTCCTGTCCTTCCAAACAAATCGGGCTATTCAGTGTTTCTGTGTATTGGTAAATAAAGCTTATAGCTTTCAAAATTTACTACTGTGTATTGAGCACTAAGTTTCTTTATGGAACTCCTAGTACTTTTAAAGAAAAATATAGCAAACTTGCAATTCTTGCAGTCCCATAGTGGCTATGGAGTTCTACATCTGTACTGCTGACTGTAGTATTGAACACTTCCAGATGTGGATTATTATTATTTTCTTTAAGGAATTCTTTATTCCTGTGGAAAATTGTCAGGAATTCATCCTGTTTCAAACAGGAGATTGTGCCAAGTACCTCTGTTGTTAGATTTTGATGGAAATCTCACTTTTAACCAACTGCTTTAGCAGATTCAGTTAGAGGAGTTTGACTTCACCAGGATGTGATTGTGTAGCCAATAGCATTCCAGTTGTTTGTGAGAAAATATGTTAATTTCATGTATGGTTTCAGCACAGATTTGTATATTTATTTGTGTGACTTGCTCCTCAGTATATGCCTCCAGCTGGCACTGCTCTAAAATCTACTAATTGCCTGGGATGAGTAAGAAACTTTCCTATGAGCAGGTTCCCCATAAAGGCTTACTATGAAGGGGCAGGATGGATTTCTCACACCTTGTGCTGATATCGGTTGCGTTTGGAAGTTAGCCACTGGTCTGACTTGTTGACCTTTCCTGTTGTATATTGATTTTAATTTTATCTACTTTCAGCCCAAATTGCATTCTATAAATCGTGGTACTGTGTATTGTGGCAGAGATACTGTGAAGCTATTACTAGTTCTTCTGGATGAAGAAGCTGTCAATCCTCCTACCCAGAACAAAGTGGAATTATTATATGATGATGAAAGCTTAAATTTGTTTGGAATCCCCTCTGTTATGACACTCTTCAAGTAAGTACTAAACTTTTTTTGTGTTTGTGTTGGTCTTGTTTCTAAAGATCTTACGCTGAGTAGCTAACAAAACACTGATATTACTTACACAAAGCAAATGACCAAGATGCTATCTGTTGTAAGGCTATACGTAAGGGGAAAACAGAACAGTCTCAAGTATTCTACCTCCTCATTTGTGTTTTCAGTATCTTCAAGATACTTTTGTAACGTGGACTTTTTGAGCCAATATGTTTCTGGGCCGCACAAAATCCATAAAGGAATATCCTTTGCAGCAAACCTTCCAAATACCTTAAGTTCAAACATTGTCAAATACTATTCAGTTTGAAAATATCTGTCTAGCTCTGACATGAGATTTTTGGATTATATCCTGTCTTTTACTACATAGTAATTATATTGTGGTGATGGTTTTAAATAGTTAACTAGCTTTTCCTATCTTGGTCCACCAGTCAAGATAGTATTGCACAAAGAATGTTGAAACAAATTCATGTGCTTTGAAGATTTATTAGCAGGGTCTGTAGCTGATAGCATACACTTAGTCAAATGGTGAAAGCTTCTCTTGGGAAAGGATAAAATCAAAAGGAGAAGAAAGAGAAAACTCCCTGGTGCTCAGGATGGGAAGCATAAAGGAAGCCAGGGTTTCCAGACAAGCATCTTCTGAGGTTCAGTGGTGGATTTCTCAATAGTATTTTTCCCAAGCTAACTACACTGAATTCATTAAGACCTGCTCAAACCCCTTATTGGTTGTCCCTGATTTTGGTGCCTTTAGGGTTGATTTGAGCATCTTTTCATCATGGCAGGGACTGTATGGCCAGTTGCTTAATAAGCTCTGTGCATAAGCATTTTTTTTTGGTTCCCTAATATAAAAGAAGAGCTACAATGAAAAGGGTAGGGAAAAGGGGAAAGAAGGCGGAGTTTCTTATGCTGGTGGCAGTTCTTTCCCATAAGACTCCTCCATAACAACACCATCAGAGTGTGGAGATGAAAGGATGTGAGGATAACTGCAAGGAAAGAGGAAAAACAATGATAGGTCATAAATTGGACAATGTAATATCCTAGAAGCTGAAGATTTTAAGGGTTCCATTAGTTTGTTTGACCTCTCTTATAAAACCAAAGGAACAAGCACATTCTAACAAAACTCAAAAAAAAAAAAATCAGTTGCACTATTAAGAATTCTAAATAAATCTCTAATTTTTGATATAAAATACATCATGTGACAACATACTGTGAATATTTCTTTCACTTCTCTAATATCTGTGGATAGCTGTAGCTATACATTTCTATTTCATTATGTAACAAGCTTAAGATAACCCTGATTTCAGTGTCTTATTTTTCCACTACTTCAGATTCAGCAAAATTGATCCCCATTATTAATTTAACTCCTTTTCATGTCTTTTCAAAGACAGCCATGGTGAGGTTTATCAGATTTAGGTTAATGCTTTCTGTGAAGGAACTCAAGGCCCACCTGAATTCTTCTGAATTAAACACTGCTATTATTCAGAGCTAGAAGTCTTTAATTATTCCCCCCACCCCAGTGTAATCTTTCATTTAAAATGGGCTTTAAACCATTTATTTCTGATTAAGAGTGTCCAGTGAGTGCTTTGGTTCACTTACCAATTTGATTTTTCAACTGAATTGTTTTTCTTGAATTTTGCTTAAGACATTTGTTTAACTTAAAATCTCAGTGCAGGTATAAGCAGGTACTGCTATCTGGGATTTTTTTATTGTAAACCAGTCTATTCTTGTATTTTATGTAGTAATTCTTAGTGGTCAATGTATTTTAGATTTTATTTTCCAGTAGAAATAGATATTTTAATATTATCTGTGTGCTTCCTTTAAAAGAACCTGATTTAGAAGAAATTTCTTCACAGCATTGAATTTATGATCATAAATAATTGCTTTAGGAGTTAAAAACTTCACAAAAATAAAAATAAATCAACAAACAACAAAAAAACCTCAACAACTAAAAAAAACCCCCACAACACAAACCTGAAATGAAACTTGCAAAGACCACCTGTTCTTAAATCCTTGTGTTCTGCCTTTCTTTAGCAGCTCTACTTTAAGGCCACAATCTTTTTGAGTGCTGAACACCTTAACGCTACTCAGGATAGTTGCTAAGATGTCACTCTGATTTGTATCAATGTGCAGACACCTCTGTGCTACCATAATTTTTCATTAATGCATGTGTCTCAAATAGTTGATCTAGAGTGTTTTCGGTCTTTTTGCCAATCTACTGTTAATAGTAAATCTGGAACAGTTTACAGGATAAATGGCAGTACCTTTGGCAGTAAAAGTCACTGCAGTTTTCAGATTCTTTTTGCTAATCTGATTCTGTATTCAATTGTTGGTCATGTCATATGGTAATTATTGTTTTATGGGTTTTGATCACATGGTAGTTATTGTTTTGAGGTTTTTCAAAATGCTTTTTGTTATTTCTAGGGATTTCATTACTGAAGAATTCCAAAATATGTTTAAATTTTGTAAGTGGTTTTGTCTGGATTCTGGTCAGTCTGAGAGCACTGTTAGCTTTCAGGTGAAGACTGAGGTTAAATGAGAGCACCTCTTTCAAAACTTCAGCATTTCATGAGTTTTTCTTCTGTTTTGTTTTTTTTACTCTTCTTTTAATGAACTTCTTGATCAATCAGGTAGATACTCTTTACACTGAAACCCTGCAAAAAATACTACTGCTGAGAAGCAGCTATTGTGTCTATTTTTTTTTGCTTGTTTTCTTTAATTAAAAATAATTTCATTGTAACTTGTGAAATGCATGCATATTTGGGAACTGAAAATACAAACAGTGACAATACATCCTCAGTGTTTTAGAATATCCTAGACAAGCTGAAATTCTACTTTCTCAATTGTAACTTTAATATATCTATGAAACTGTTTTTTGTAAACAATTATTTTCCAGAAGATTGAAATCTTTTTAAGCATTATAGGTGATCAAATAAAAATATTTTTCTAATGTTTTGTATTTTGAAGCTGCCTGCAAATCAGAAATGTACTATTTTTCTCACAGTATTTTTAATTTTTTTTAAGCAAACATATAGTGATTATATCGAAATCAAAGTAAGGTGATTCTGATATAATTAGTTATATTTTGTAAATGTTTGTTATACTTTTGCATGACCATGGATTAAGCTTTCTCATAACTTTATGCAATAAAAGTTCTCTTTTTCTGATTTTGCAGGTTCAGCATGTGTGTATTTAGGGTTTGGGCAACACCTTTTTTTTTTTTTTTTCAGGTGAGTTTTGTATCATTCCTATCATCTTCTTAGCCTATTAATTTCAAAGCCAGTTATTACTTAATGCTCACTTCTCTTGCTTAAGATTTCCTTCTATTTAAGGAATACCTATGTTGATCTGGTGTACAAAACAGTGTGTGCACTGAAAAGGAAACTAATCTATCCATGCACTGGGAGAAGCAGTGATGATTTAATCCGTCACTTATCCGGAGTTGTTACCAGTTGTTGGAAAAGTGGGATGCTGAGAATTTTGTTGTTATGGGTTACAAAGAGGACTCATGATCCAGAACAGCAGCGTAAAGAGCAGCATGCAATATTTTGGCAATCTAAATGGCAAAAACTTCAAAAGGTCCTGCAGGAATCTTGTACTACACAAAAATATAAATAAATGAAACCAAGAATGAGCTCCATTAATTTTTATTTTATGGATTGAATAAAATGAACAAAATAAATAAAGAACAGGATCTTTTAAAAAATGGTCTTCACACTGGCCTGCCATGAGCATAAACAGAGAAGTAATTATTTACAAATGCATAGATTAGTTCTAATTTAGAGACCCTAAAATCCCCTCTTATATGTATCTTTTTTTTTCCACTATATGCATCAACCTCTTTCATTACGGTATGTAATTGTTCACATACTGAAATATAGGAGGGTGCAAGCATTTTGTGGGAGTACTTCTATTGAGAAGTCTGTAAATATGAGGAAAACTTATTCTGGATTTCAACCAGCTGCTGTTCAAGGGAGTGTAAGTAGAATGTTGACTTGCTAATTCATCACAAGCATTACAAATAATAATACTGTGACTAAAGAATTACAGTACTGTGAACAGACTGCAAAATGAGACCAGAAATTGGAACTGCAGGTTTGGTTTCATTGTGCTGTCTTCAGATGTCACAGTATATGTGGTTACTTAGGAAGGGAGAAAACAAAGTAGGGCTTGGAGAGGCAAAGATATACTGCCTTCCTGGTTTTGAGGAAGTTAGTATGGTAACTATTTTTTCTTCACTAGTTGCTTTTGCATGTTGTAAATGTCTTATTTCTTTTTAATGTAGATCTCCAGCACAATCCAATGGATCTTCTCCAAAACCTCTTAGGCAACGCGTTCAGAAATCTATGGATGAAAAAAAAATCAAGGTAATGTGTAGGAATTGCTATGTAACTCTAGATGCACTGAAGTAATAATGCTAAAATAAGTCTTAAAATTCTCAAACTCTGGGAGAGCAAGGCTTTAAACTTAAAAGTACTTCCTAATGACGATCCCTTAATGGAGATATACTGAGTTAATCTATAGCTTTTCAATTAAGCATCTGCATTTCAGGACTATAGAAATAACACTGGAGCAACGTGGAAATAGATAAAACTGAATACAGGCACATGATTTTAGTTCTGATAATACAGGCATTCTAAAAGTGTAATGACAGCTTTTTCTTTGCATTTTTTACAAATATTCTTATTTGTAACATTTTGAGGACATTTCTATGACTTTGCTTTGTAAACAACAAAATGAAGATGCTAATGTTTGCTATTTTGTAGATGAAATGGAACATTGTGTACATTGTGAGGGGCACTATTCAAAAGGACAACTTCAATTTTTCTGAAAATTGCAGTCTTCTAGTGTACTGCATTTTTCACTGACTTTTTTTTCCTCAAAATTGTCCAACTTAAATGTTGACGCTATGGAAAGAGGCAGAGCTTGTATCTTCTATGGCATTTTAACAGAGCTAAATAAAAGTAGTGACAATATTTTTTGCAAATTGTTTCCTGACAACAGGTAAAAATATAAATGTAATTAGTAAGGAATAAAACAGAGGTGGTTTAAGCCGTCAGAATTAGTTTTAGCACAGCATCTTTCTAGAAGTTATCTTTCTGCTACTGAACATGAAAGGAATTTTAACATATTACGTGCTTGAGAATTAGAAATTCATTAAAAGTAATTAAAGTGAAAAACAGTATTTCCAGAATATCTTTCAGACATATTCCAGCTTCAGAGTGTTTTTTGGTTTATTTTGTTGTTGGTTGTGGCTGGGTCTTTTTGGTGGGTTTTTTGTTTAGGGTTTTTTTGTTTGCTTGCTTGTTTGTTTTCTTTGAATGGGGGTTGTGGATGATGGTCATTTTGGATACAAGCACTAGTTATGGTGAAATTTAGCTTAAAATTCAGACAAATTATGAAAGACTGAAGATGTTGCAGGATCTTCTTTATATTTTACAATAAACAGCATATTTAAATTGCAGCTTAAGTTATCAAATAGCAAAAAAGCAACATGTTTTTTGCATAACACATTGAAACAGTTTTCTTATCTAAATGGAGGTTTTCATAATTGAATTTGTGAACAGCTGTGTTCAGTATGAAAGTACAAAAATTATTATCTAAAAGTAATCACCTGTCACATTTGAGAACTTTACTGGAAACTTGTTTTTGACAAACTCAAAAATATATTGTGAGTCTTGAGACTGATTTGAATTATGTAACTATTTTAACTTTTTTGGAAATACTACTTTTCTAATAAAAAATACCAGATTGGCTACCAAAATTCCTATGCCAATAATCCTTTCAGAGGTCTCTGAATAATTCCATGAGTTCTACTTCATTGCATGCAAAGGTTCATCATGACACTCTCCTGTGCCGCTTTTGTAGTGCAAGGCTCTAGTAAGGGTTCTGTGACTCCTGTGATTCTTGTATGAACAAAAATATGACTCTTCTGTAGGACTCTTGTTCTAGTCTTTCTTCACCATGATTGACATGACAGAATTTAACCTGTAGCCAAATAAAATGAAGCATCTATTGTTTTTAGCTAATAATTTTTGAGATCTTTCAATCAATTTCTAGAACTGCTTTTGATGCCTACAAAGTGTCTAAATGAGGATGACTATATTGAAATATTATATTTGGGCTTACAATAAAGCTGGGGAGGGAGTTTTCATGATGTCTTGTACTGATAGGATGAGGGGTAATGGCTTCAAACTGGAAGAGAGTAGATTCAGATTAGAAATTAGAAGTTTTTCATTATGAAAATGCTGAGACACTGGCACAGGTTGCCCAGGGAGGTTGTAGATGCCTCAACACTGGATGTATGACCAGACTGAATGGGGCTTTGAGTAAACTGGTCTTGTGGAAAGTGACCCTGTCTTTCAAGGGAGTTGGAACTAGATAATCTTTAAAGTGCCTTCCAACACAAACCATTCTATGATTCCATGAAATATAAATGACCTTTTGTCTTAAACCCCAACAAGTGACAGGTCTAAAGTCTGTGGTTCACACATAAACTTTCTTTGACATCTTAGAAGATTGTGTAAAGCTTGCTTAAAATTTTATCTTTTGTAGATTAAATTTGTGATGATGAACTCTTTGCTTACTTTACAATGTGGATGGTAACATGATTAACATGTTACACTGAATGGCTGCTTGGGGCTATACAACTCATATCTTAGAGCAACACTGAGACTGGTAAACTGCCTCTAGTAATCACAATCCGTCGCCTTTATGGCTTTTTTCCAGAGTATCCTGTTGTACTGGAGAAACAAAGTATGGCATGGAACTGAGGCCGGATGCCTCAAGATGTTTCTCCATTTTAAAAAAGTGAAAATAAAAATCAAGCAGTTGAGAGTGTGAAAGTTCCTCAGTTTATATCAGCATAGAATCCTCTTACTCAAGATAAGACTTTTTGAGTGTTTCATAATATGTTTGCAATTCTCTCTTTCTCTGTATCAGACAATCATTTTCAGCTAAACTAGACTATATTCCTTTAAGTCCAGAGTTACTCTTCTCATATTCCTATGTTCACTTTAGTCTTGCTCCTCCTTTCAGGTAACAGAAATTGCTGTTGCCAAACTAGTTACTCTTCTAACTAAAATTCAGATAGTTCCCTGACTGTCTTTTATTTCCATCCTCTCATACAAATTCCTACTAGCTTTCTTGTATCATTCATCTTTCTTTTGGTCTTTCCCATTTTCTTCTTACGTTTAACAATTTCTGCAGAGTTTCTTTTTCATGTTTCCACTTCCTCCTTTTCTTACATTTTCTATAAAATCTTTATAAGGCCCTGTCTATCTTTCCTCTTTCTGTCATGTCTTTGGTAGAAGGTAGAATATATCTCCAAACAGAAGTTAAGCTTTCCTCTTTACATGAACAGTTCACAGATCTGTATCTGACCTAAGTGTCCTTTCTGTCAAAATTGACATCGCTTGTTACTTCTGTACCATCGTGTGAATACCAGGCTGTTGATCTTGAGATAGTATGTCTATCTTTCTTGGTATACTTAACACCGAAGGTGTTATCCTACCTGCTACTTTTTTACTCTATAACCCCTTTGGAATATATTCTTCTCTACCCATAGGTTCACTCAACTATAATTTATTAAATGTTCATTTTGCTTTTTGATGTGGTGCACTGTATTTTTCTTGGACTTGATAAATGCAGCTTTAGCCTATCTTTCTTTACTGAGACTGTCGTACAAAAAGTTGTTATTCAAGTGATTGGATGCTAGATTAGATTCTTCTGTTTGCATCGTAGCCCGTTCCTGTAAGTTGTAATACATATAAGCTACATGTTTTAACCTATCCCAACCCTTTGATTATTTCTTATTGGCTGCTTTGAGATACCTGTCCTTGCCTATATTCAGCCTGCAATACCAATCTTTGTAGTTAGTTTGTTAATTTTCAGGCTAGCTCTTTCAGCTGCCTTTTATATTGTTTCTTATGGCTGAAGAGATTTCCTATAGGTATCTGCAGAACTCATTATACTTCTTTAAAACTTTTTTTAGTACCTTTAAATCAACCTCTCCCCAAAACTTAGCAGTGCTTTGTGTTGAGATGGATGCCCATTACAATGACTAATTTCAGTTCCTTTCTCTGTGAATCGATATATTTCTTCTCTTAGATTGTAATGTCTCTTGGTAAAAATAAATTTTGATATGTCTTTACTGTGCAGCACATAGTACAATGAAGTCATTGTCCATGACCATAGATCTCAAGTGCTGTAGTAATATTTATCACCTTCTTACACTGAGTATCAGTCTTCATTATTATTTTATAAAACCATCTTGAAACACGTACAAGTTGCTTGGAAAGTTCACAGTTGTAAATTTTGTTACGAATAATGCACTAATTTTAACAAATGACTCTGGAGAGATACCATGTATTTCTTTCTTGAAGAAGACAGGAGTAACATGATGTTTCTTCTCAATGTCAGTGATTTTTCTGAGAAGTTTCTTATGCAGTGTGTGATGATGGTATTAATGAATGTCTTAAGGACCTTTTTACTATGCTGCCTCTAATGTGGTAAGATCATTATTCTATAATACAAATTCATGATCTCTTATCAGAATTTGTTCCATAAGTCTCTTTCTTTGGTATTTGAGAGAGGAAAAAAAAACACAGTAATGATTATTAGTTTGGTTGTATGCCCCATTAAGATGGATTAGTCCCACCAAGATGTATATGTTGCATGAACAATCTTGGGTAATTTAGAAAGTGAAAGGAGGAACACATCCCTAATTTAAAATCAAAACAAACACCCCCCCCCCCCCAAATTCCCCCCCAAAAACAAAACAAAAAAACCAACCAAACAAACAA
>JANIJG010006464.1:7436-33022 GCA_024611175.1 Megaceryle torquata | reverse complement strand
AGGAATTGTAAGGAAGGAAGGAATTGTAAGGAAGGAAGGAATTGTAAGGAAGGAAGGAATTGTAAGGAAGGAAGGAATTGTAAGGAAGGAAGGAAGGAGTGGGAAGGAAGGAAGGAAGGAATTGTGAGCTGCAAGAAGAATCTCCTGATCTCTCCTTTTTTAGTAGGACTATGATCTGGGGAAGAAGTTGATGCCCTCAACATCTTTCCATTTGCTGGTCACACATCACATGCCTGCAAAGAGCTATCCCTCTTTGGATCTCCTGGCACGGTTTCTTGTTTGATTGGTCCCTAAATCTGTGTCTGCTTGAGCAATGCAGTTTTAAAAAATAACCTGTTACAAGTGTTGGGAAGAGGGACGATGGCTCTGACTGACTTGCATAAGGGGTAATTACATGAGTGTTTACTCTGGCATAAGTCAGGCAGCCTGGGGACAGTGACCAGCAGCTGGAAGTGGCTCAGGGGCAGGAGCCTCTTTGCCTGACTCGGGGACAGCTGGAGCAGCAGGGCTGACCACAGCCTTTGCTTTCTACCACGAATACCTGAAGTTCTTAGCTGGTTTCAGTAGAGCTCGTTTTGCATAAACCACTTCTATTTTCCCATTACTCATATGTCCCTTTGTTAATAACACAAGGTAAATAATTCTGCACTGGATTTGGCATTCATCTGAACAGGTGTAACAGCCCTGATTGGTTTCAGTGTTCCCAACCCTCTCTCTGGCTGCACTTTCCAAAGGAGTTGACTTGGTTTTACTTTTGAAGGTTCATCGTTACCATAATTCACCCATCACTCTGCTGCTGCTTTTAATGTTAATTCGGTCTTAAAACTTGGTAGGAGGCACGATGAAATCTTTCAGGCTGCATCAGGTTATTCTTTGAGTGGCCGGTGTTTTAGGCAGATCTGATGGGCATTGGCAAGGAGAGGCTTGTGATATTTATAGTCCTCAGGAATCTGTGAAAAAAAAGTGGAGAAAATAAAAATAAACGCTTATCCTGATTCTGTATAAATACCACATCCAAAGCACACCTGTCTTCTGCCATGTGGGCCAGCTAATTGGTTTTTGATCTATTTTTACTGTTCCTAGCTGAAAGGTGATTTTTTTTTAAAGTTTCACAGAAAGCTCTAGAGCTGTTTTAAGGGTTTGTAGCTGTGAAGAATAGCCGTGGTTCTGTCTTTTAAAAAGCATTCTCAAGGAATAATTACAATGATTGAGAATGCTGCTTAAAAAAAAAAAAAGAAAAAAAAAAAGAAGCGTGCACATTTTTCATAGCTGCATGTCTCTAAAATGCCTTTGTGGGTTTCTTCACATATTCGGGAAACTTTTAAAAATAAAAAGAAGCAAATGTATCTCTGAGCTTGGCAACGGCTGAAGTTTATATTTCACAAGTATCTGAAAATGGGTTCCTCCCCATTTGCAGACACAGATGCCAAAGTTTTAAACTGACAGTGCAAAGTTTATATTGCAAGCTTCGTAAAGGAGCGAAAGCAGCATTTTTTTTTCTGCTTTATGCCAGTCCTGCACTTAGGCATGGCTGGGACGAAGCCCTGCTGGACACTTATGATGATTATTACTATTATTATTATTGTTTATGAATTCCTTGCCTTGCGGTCGTGGAGAACAGCAAGTCGGCATTGTTGAATCGGGAACTGCAGACATGAAAATAGCTAAAAGGTTGCCCCTGCTGCTAAACTTTTGTATTCCATTCTTGTCTGTATTAAAACACAGAATGTAGTGAATGGGCCAAACCCTGAAATCCTTATTTGGTTATTAAGAAAAGAGAGAGAAAAGGCTGTGATTCATTAGGAGGGGGATGAATAAGAAGCTGCAGAGAAGGTCTGTGCAAGGTAGCTCGGGAGCTTCTGTTCCCTTGTCTCAGAACCCAGCGACGTGAGGGTTGTTGGAGCACGGTCAGTGCTGGCTCTGTCAGAAATGCTGCCTTGAGCAGCATGCTCATGCTGGGGCAAACAGGGGAGCGATGTCAGGAGGTGCCTGCTGCAGGGGTGGCACATCTGAGAGTGTACGCAGGGCTAGTGGGAGAGGGAGGCCATGGGGACCTCCAGGTAAATGCATACCCCTGAGCAGGGGACCTCAGTGGAAATCGTTGCACAGGATGCTCCTGAAGCTAACCCTTTCAAAAGATTAATTGGGAGATAATTTTCTTTTTAATGGGAGCTCAAAATCCCCAGTGTTACCTGTTCTCTCAAACGACAGGGCTACGGGAAAGGGAACAAAACCTGTTGTTTCAGCATCAGAGCAGTCTCTGAGCGGCAGGTCACTAATCCCACTTGAGTATTTTGCCTGGAGCAGCAGGAGTTACAGATGTTTGTTTGCATCATCACAGCATAGTCTCTGATGATGGTGGTTTGTGTTGTCGTAATCCCACAGAAAGTATACTTCAGCTTCAGTAGTTTGGCCTGTCTGGGCATGTCTGATCATTATCTGCTCTTCTAGATTAGCTGCAAGTGCCTGGCTAAATGCTGTGAACTTTGTGGTGTGAGAGGATTTATTTGGGGGCTGGGGCTCTGAAAATGTTGCATAAAAAAAAAAAAAAAATAAAAGGCTGTTGTGTTTATTTCCCTGTGCCCCCAGCATAGACAAAAGAGGAGGAGATGGGCCCATCTGCTTGGGCTATATTCAGTCACTTAGCTCATGGCACAGGCCACTGCAGCCCTCGTAGGCAGCATTTCAGCAAAGGCCAGAGGGCTGTAAATAACAGCAGGAGGAGAGGGATTCTTGTTCCCTTCTCCTCACTTTTTACGTGAGATGCTGAATGAGTCGCACACGTGTGTTTGTGAGGGGGGTTGTTCAGCTGATCTGCCCCGTGCTCCCCAGACCGCCCTGATCTCACGTCCCAGAGAATCTCGGGAGATAATTTTAGTGAAAGGCTGTCGCCAGTCCAATTGGCTCGTCCATTTGCAAAGTCACAAAGTCTCTTCTCATTATTTTTCAGGGATCAGTGGGGACAAAAGTTTAAATATTAGCTCAGCTATTTAAACCCCGCGGCAGTGCCAGTCTGCTTGGCACGTAGTGTTGAAGCTAGTGATAAGATACTCAGCTGACTGATGGCTCTCACCGCGCTGTAAGGAATACGCCGATAAATCCCGTGTGAGGGGTAGGAGGACGAAGCAGCTCTTACATTTTATGACAATCACTAATCAAAAAAATCTGTCAAAAATCTGGGTTTAGAGAGCTATGCTGTTGCCCTCCAGTAAACCCTGATTTCCCGGAGACTTCTAGAGTATTCCTAGATAAGCAGTATTGCAGATGAGTAATGAAAGTAAAAAAAAAAAAAAATAAAAAAATCTCCAGTAAAATATCTTCTGGTATCTAATTGCATTTTGTCCACTAGATGGCTTTTCTCCCCCCTACCTGCCAGTGGATAGAGCAATCTGAACAAACTAAATGTAACCTATCTAAAATGACATTACCTGCAGCTTAATTGAGATAACAGTAAAGCTCTGGTGGAAAAATTCTAATTACAGGGCTTAAATATCCTATGATGTAAATTTTTGTACAGGGAGCAAGTCTTCCGTACGTTGGCACAGAGAAAAATTCAAGTTAAGATGTTGTAGCAAATAGTTTGCCAGCAAACAGTGTTTGCTTATGATATGAAATTATTAAAGACCACGGAGCACATTCTGTGGTTATTAAGTCTTCAGCACTGACACTGAAAAATAATGTAAAATCTTCCAGACCTTGTTTTGGTTTGGCTGGGGGTTTTTAGGAATCAGAAACAGAGGAGTTCCTCCCCTTGCCCACCCAGCCTGGAGTATACTATTAATTAATGATGTTTGGAAGCAAATTTAGATTCTACAATTATTATAATTAAGTGGGACAGATGGGACAGAACTCTGCATTATGTGGCCTAAGCCAAATCAAATGGAGTGCCAGAAAAAGCCCCAAACAAACCCCATGTTATTTACATTACGAAAAGTCTCAGTTTTAGTGATGGTGTGAATCCCACTGACCACTGAGATACCAGCAAGGCTGTCCCTTTCCTGTTTGCTCAGTTGGGTGAGTAAGGTAGTACCTTGAATTAGTAAAATGTGTGGTAGTCAGGTTATGACCAAAAAAAAAAAAACCCAAACCAAAAAAACCCACAACAACAACATCCTAACAAACATTTTGTCATTATTTTATAATACTCTCATGAAAAGAAGGTAACGTGGTAGAATTAAAAATAATCACCAGGCTGCTGTTCACCATTTCACTGGAGAAAAATACAAGGGAACTGGTACAATTTTAAATCAGTGAAATGGTCTCAAAAAATGTACCTATGCCAGCAAGGCCAATGAGGGTACACACACCAGGGGAAGATGAGAGAACCTCTATCACAAGCTGCTATTGATGTCTTCCTGAGAAGCTCAGTCCCTTGCTTCTACCAGCACTTGAGATTTGGGGGATTTCTGCAAGGAAGTTACTCAGGAGCTTGCCCAGAGATGCAGTTCCTCAGCTGATTTTATAGTGAGTATTTGTTCAGTGTGAAACTCCCATTTCTAGCTGCTGAACCAGAGCAGGTCTGTCTTTTCCTGTCAACTTCCCGATAATCATAGGGGAAAAAGAAGTGTGTTCTCATTTCAGCATCCCTCACCCTCCTCCTTGCTTCTCTGGAAGAGGAAGCAAGCAGCTATTTCTGTTACTCATCCTTTTCTTCAGCCTCCTTCCTTCAGGTTCTTTATCTCTTGTGAATCATTCCAGTGGCCATTCCTGCCCGCAATTCTAGCTCTTCCAAGCTTCAGCATGAAATCAGGGGGGTTGTTTGTTTTCCCTGCATGATGTGGGACCCCACTGGAGAACAGGTTGAGAGCTTGCTCATCTCCATCAGCGGGTGCTGGCTGGCAGCGCAGGGATGGAGGAACAGCACGAGCACTGGAGCTCTTTTCTCTGCAAATTCAGGAAGCCAGTGTCGCCCCAGTTTGCACTCAGAGCTTGTGTTTAATTGGGTTTTTTTTCTTAATAAAAGCTTAGATTCTGTGGGAGACCAGTGTTCTCACTTGCCAGGGAAATCTTGCAACTGCAAAGCATCTGAGTGGATTCTTAAGCCCCGTTTGACTAATACCAGAAGGATTAGCTTGGTATTTTGTTCAATGCCAACCCAAGAAAAGCTCATGTGCTTTAAAGTGAAGGGTTGGTTACATTTACCTGGGTGGTGCTAAGCTAAGGCGATGCGAATCATGGTGTAAAAAGCCCAGGTACACTCGTGGCCCTGGGGCATGGAGTGTACTTCAGGCTGAGCCAGCTATTGTGCTGCCTGCCCTGGATGAATGGGCTGGGGGAGCAGGCTCCTTCGGCTCACTGGTTGTGTCACTGATCTGATATTCTGAGTGTAGGAAGGGTGAAACACTAAACCCAAGACTGCTAATCCAGCGGTGGTCAGCTCGGTCAGAAGCATCAGGGGTAATACACATGCACAGACCTTTCAGCCTCTGATCCACCTTCTGCTTTCGGTTACACCAGTATAAATCCAGTGACTTCTGTAGATTCCCCACATCAGCCTTATTCCAGTGCTCCCGAGAGCAGAGTTGAGGGGACAGAAGGGTGGAAAAAGAGATGAATGGAACAAAAATGCAGTCTGCAACCAGGAGCACCAAAGACTTCTGCAAGTAGCATCAGTGCAATAGAGATGCTGTAATGGAAAACTTCTCTAGTATGCAAGTACATGCATGCAGTTGAACATGCAGGAGTAACAATCCCCTTTTTTTATCTCCACCCTACTCCTGTCTAGCTATCTGCTGATCTTAGGCAGGAGAGACCGTGTGAAGTTCTCCAAGCCTAACTAAAGGAGTCCAGAAACCAGAACGTCAGGGAAAAAAAACCCAACAAAATCTTCCTAAATCGGAGAAAAGCCTTAGCTCAGTTTAAAAATTGTCTGGGAGGTGATACGTGGGGTTCCTGTCCCTGACGCAGCGGGTATCTGGCATGCTGTCAAGCCAGAGTTTTACTAAGTGCAAAGGTAGTTGGGAAGAGCCAGGTCATGCTGCTCTGCAAACTGCAGCAGCCGATCCAGAAGGCAATAAATAATAGCTTAGTACTCAGTCCTTACCTGTGCTGATCTCGGGGTAAGGAAGCAAAGGTTGACCTAAGCCACCTTTAGTCCGTCTTCAATCTCTACGTTGGCCAAAGATCTCCTTTAAGCAGCAGCAGTTTTTTAGAGTACTGCAGCCTTGTTCCAAAAGACCCCAGCGTCACTCACCCCAGCGCGCAGCTGGGGGCAGGCGGGGTGCGTACAGACCAGAGGTGCTGGTTCACAGTTCTTCATGCCACCCTGCACCTCTGAGGGCCGTGCTGACGTCCTCTGCACTTCTTCACTAGGCCTTTGATCTCTGCCAGCACTATGGCCTCTCTTCAGGGGCCAGTGAAGTCTGTAAGAGAGCTGTTACTAACCCGAGCACCTTCCACATGGTGAAGGAAATGAAGATTTAATTCCTTTTGTGCATCTGAAATGCTGCTGCCAAACCTGCACTGTGAAAGGTCAGGGAAAACATGGTAATCTAACAAAAAATATTCCATAACGCTAGAGCAAGATGATGTGCACGTCCTAGAAAATAAATCTGTTTCTGAACTGAATATAAAAGGATTTGCCAAAAGCCTCTGTCAGCCTGCTCAAGTGAGACATGGGTCTCCAGTGCCGAAAGTAGCCGTCTGGCTTTGATCTCCGGGTGGCCCAGGCGAGGAGTGACTCCCCTGACCTGTTCAGGCCTCTGCGCCTCAGAGACCCCCCCAGTCTTGACACCAGGATTTCAGACACACAAGACTTGCAGTGCCTGCCCTGCAGTATCAGATCAGCTGCATCACCACAGTGTCACCTTGCTGTTGTCTCCTTCCTTTAACCTTGCAGAAAAATTCCAGTGTTTCTTCTCTGGGTTTGGTGAGATCTCATTTCTCTTACACCCTAATGATCAACCATGAAAAAAATGGAGTGACATATACCTGTTATGAATTAGCATATGCTGTTAGTTAAGCCTTTGAATGTGTGTTTAATTTTCAGGTGGATGCGTAATTACTCTGTGACCTGTTTAGCATTTCAGACTCATTGCTTTCAAAGACTGAAGGAAGAAAAAAAAAAAAGAGGTTACATCCAGGTCAAAAGGAAAAACACTAAAGATTTTTTTCTATATAGTTTTGAAAAGGTTTCTGAAAAAAATATGTTTTCCAAGTAGTTTGCTCTTAATCTTAAGCTGACAACTGCCAGCAGCTGGCTGGGAAAAAGCAGAAGTTAGCCTGAAAAGTAATAAAACTCACATGACCCGAAATTGTACAATACTGAGCCCATTCGTAACCACAGCTGGAGTTCTTTGTCACTGTGGAAAAAATAGTGAAGTGTCTGGGGGTTTTCTTTGTTACGATTTTTCTTAAAGGGATTTTCTTTTGGGGAGGCAGCAGCAGAAGGGACTTCTGTTGGTTAGTTTTCTTTCAGCGTTTAGTGATAATGGGCAAGCAGTACGATTCTGGCAGAAAGGTATCACACCTCATGTTAGAGAATAAATTATTCCCTTGATGTACTCAGTGATAACCCTTTGTGGATTTACAGATTTTTCTGTGTGTTTGTATTAAAAGTCATTACAGCACTCATTTAGCTGATAACAGTAGCACATTGTTGCATGTTTCTGCTGGTCTTACAACCCCCTGGACAAGCTATTGATGGGGTAGGTCACTCCCGAGGAAGCAGAAAGTCATTCTGTGCCCTCTTGGGCTGGAGATAAACCTTGTTGCTAGTCTACAGTGTGCCATCTCCCCTGCCTATTTACGTAGAGCGTGGTAACCAGAAATCACTTGTTCCTTTCTGTTTAAGATTTCCAGCCTGACACGTCACAGGGAAAGAAAGAAAAGAAGGAAAGCACAACTTCTCGAATGAAGGAAAGTCAGTCCTTTTCCTTGCTAGATGGAGGGGGGAAAAAAAACCCAACAATGCTTGCCCAGCTCTGCTGTTTCTGTGTTGATTTCAGTGCTAAAAAACAATGCACACATTATATTAGAGTGGATTTCCTCCGAGAGCGTATTTCCATTCAGGTTTATGTAACTATGGACCAAAAGCAAGGTAAAATTCAGCCCGTTTAAAAATTAACCCATTTTTTTTTAAATTGCATAACGCAGTAGCACTCTTCATCTTTCTAGCATCAAGCCATCTCTGGTGATGTGCAGGCTGCGTTTAAAGGCAACACGTTCCCAACAGCTCCTGTGACTGCACAGTTCCATTCTGTTGCTTTAAGCTGGTAATTCTCTGATGGTCTTTATATTGTTGTGGTGTGGAAATAAGTGTGGGTACTTATTTCTGCATTTGTTTTCCTGGATGCTACCTTTCAAAAATGTACCTTTAAGTGTGCCTATTTCTAATTCCTTGCCCCTGCAACAGCTCCAGCAAGGAAAATGCAGGAAACTTGAAGTGCTTTAGGAATCCTCTCTGTCAAAAACACATCTATGTTCAAGCCTGCGTTCTGTCAGGGCAGGGACGGGAGAGGGAAGTACATTAGGAAGCAATAACCCAAAACTCATAGTAAATTTAAATCCAGTAATTCAGATTTAGCTGTGATTCCTGCTGTCAGGGACACAGAGCTACGTAAAAGGTAGATTTCTTCTCCTACTGTATTTCATTCAGATTAATATTTAAGCCGCGCTGGTGGCTGCGTCCAGGAGAACAGTCGGTCCTTTCACAGCTATAAATGGTAAGAGGCTGGGTGTGTTGGAGCTCGCCTGTCAGCTGTCGGAGCGGGGTGAGCACCTTGCTGCAGCTGGCCCCAGCTCCAGTGTAGCTCAGAGGCTCTCTGCTCGCCCCAGCTCGCTCATTGGCTGTAGCTATCGCCCTCCTCGCAGCGACCGCCGCTGACAGCGTATCTCTCCTCGCCCGAGATTACTGCGTATGACCTACTTTGAAAATGGTGTGAACCAAGGTTCACAAATTGTCTTGGAAGGATGCCACGAGGTTGGTGTGCAAACATGCGCGGTCCGGGAGGCTTCTGGCTGTCTCCCTGTCCTTCCAGCTGCAGCGCGCGTTCCTTCGCCAGCCCCGGCTTCACAATCCAGCCCTGTGCTCTTGAGTGTGGCATATTGATTTCCCGGGCAGGCCTGCTAGGTTAGAGAGCCTCTGGCCAATAAGGCTTCCCTGCCTTTTTGCTTTCAAAACAGCTGAAGTAGGAATAAGGATGAATTGAGGCTGAGCTGTCAGCTGAAGCCTAGCAGTAGTAGTAGTAGCTGTAGTGAAAGCAGTTGTAGTGCTATCAGAATACAAGTCACAAAGGAGAGCTAAGCGGCGATATTTTATTTACACAGCTCATCTGTTTACTATAATCTGCTCGTTTATAGTGCAAGGTAAACTTGCAATTACCAAAGCTGCTTTCCAGGCCAGATGAATGGTTTAACCTGTATGTCATTCCAAAATACTGCTAGAGGAGAAAATTTAACAGAAAGGAACAGCCTGGAGAATTGCAGCCTGAAAGCTGTATGGGATTTTTTTATGGTTGCTTTTTTTTCCCCCTTCTTCTTTTTTTTTTTTTTTTTTTTTTTTTAAATACTTTGTCTTCCTTATATAAGCTCTGTGCTGTGGAGGAAAGTTTCCACAGATTCAGAAAGATCACCTGCAGTTTAAAACCTACTTGAAAGATAAGGTATAAGGTGGTTGGTTTTTTTTCTTCTCTCCCCTCCCCAAGGCTAATATATTACATACCTACTCAGCACAGGGCTGCCTGTTATCTGATAAGATAATTAGCATCAGACACTAGGAGAAGTGTACATGCTTTTAAAAAGGAGCATTACTGAACGTTCAGAGAGAGTTAAAGAGCATGCTTATCAGAGCTTTTCCGTGCAGAAGACTTGTGCTAGTGTTTGACTTCAGGTCAAGAAGTCCCTTATTAAATTAGCAATGCAAATGTGCTTTACTTTATACATGTGGAATTTAAGTGTCGGACAGCCTCTCTCTAGAGCACTTTGGGGTTTTTTACTGATTTAGCTTGGACCAAGAGTTCCAGCTTGGGCTCTGAGTGTTTCTTTTTGTTTGTTTTATCCTCTGCAAAGACATCTGTTCTACATGGCTCTCCACCTTGGCTGCAGTTCAATTTCCACTGACTTCCATGAACTCCATTGTGAAACCTATGTGCAATCCTCCCTTTGCACCAGGACTGGCCCATGGCTCCTGAACACAGACCTGCAGCTTCCAGATGCCCTCAGCCACCTCTGGCGAAGCACGTGGCTATGGGAGCAGCCACCACCTTGAGGAAAGTACAAGTGATCCTCCAGCCTGTCCCTCCCCTGCTGATGGCAGTCCCGTGCCCGTGAAGCCAATCTATAGTAGCTTAAAAATAGGGAAAGCTGAGACGAAGGCCTTTCTCAGCACCGAAAGCAGGACACCACCGCCACTTACCATGCCTGATCTGGGGTTTGCCAGTTTCTAAATGGCTGAAATGATCAGTGGTGGTCAGAGGGCAAAAGGGCAGGACCTGAAATGAGAACTTGACGTCTGACATTTGCCAGTCCTGTGGGTGAAGCGGCCGGCCTGTAGGCAGGAGCTCACGCCTGAGCTCTCTGGATCCTCTGCAGCAATCCTCTCCGGCCTGACAGTTGAAATAATAAATACTGTAACTGGGCTGACATTTTGGCCTGGCAGGGCCTTTCATAAGTCTCAGCTGGGAGTGATTGTTTAATGAAAAATGTTAATAGATGAATAGTTTGCCCGTGAGTAGTCACTTCTAGCACAGACGGCACCGAGTTGCTTTTAGTGATGGTTGTTTTCTCTCAATAGCATGTGTGGAACTTTTGGGGGGCTGTGGCACTGCTCCTCACCTAAAAGGTGGGGGCAGGACTGAAAACTGTGCGGTGTCCTCATCACTTCCATTGTTCTGTGTGAGAATGCGTGAGGTGTGATACCATCAGAGGGAACTGGAGCCAAAGGGAGGAGGTTCAGTGCTGGTGCCTGTTAGGGGCCTGACAGTGAAGAAGAGCTCTCCACCTGCCCGCAGGGGATCAGGGGCATACATATGCAGACCCAGGTTATTGCAGATGGGAGTTTCAACTGCACAGGAGTATTTCTCCTCAAGCTGTTTTCTCAGTTTATTGCAAAGGAAGAAATGGCCACTGATGCAGGGAGGAGGCACATCCTTCCCCACCCTGATAAGTCCTGTTTGACCGAAAGATCTGATGCATCAGCTTGTGGGGCTTTGCTCTCTAGGCAATCAGCCAGTCTGTGGAATGAGCAGATCGCAGAAAGGGAATGTGGTTGGAGCAATAGAAAGCAGGCCAACCCAACATTTCTTTTGTCTGTGGTTTTAGAAAACATTCTGGAGTAACAGAACAGATGAGGGAGACAGAGCTGTGACGACTGCCAGGCATGCTCAGCCTTCAGCTCCCACTCTGTCTGCCCCAGTCCCTCCCAGAAATGAGGGAAGACTGGAGCAGAACTGAGACAGCCCCTGACTACCAGTGGCAGAAGAATTGCCTGTCACAGAGATGGACACAAAGTACTGCAGCATACCCTGCCAGCTGCCTGCTCCAGTGAGGGTGCAGGAGCCTAACCTTGCTTTGTAACCCCAGCTGACACTGCTCACCTTGCTGCCTCTCTTGTATGAGGTATCTTATTTCACGGCCTCTGCCAAAACATCCCAGGCACTCAAGCTAAATCAGGAGAAGAAATGTAATACGGTCTTTCCAGGTTTGAGCAAACGGGTATGGAAACAGGGTGCTTTGTGCAGAAGGAAATGGAGGTGGTGATCTCCCCCTTTGGTCTGAATCTTCCATTGCAGCTAATGTGTGCTCTGGTAAGATTCATTCATGGATCTGTCTTTCAAAGAGCGAGGGCCCACAAGCTACCACCCAAACCTAACTGTCCTCTGGTAGTCAGATTGACAAAAATTAATCTCTAACATCAGCTGTGAGGCAGCCAGTAACGTGATCTCCATCCCTGAGGTGTCAGGGTAGCAGGAGGTACCGAGACTGTCCTTGCAGCTGTGGCCGGTGAAGAACGGTAGCGCGTAATGATTTGTTGGATCGCTCTTGCTATTTGATACCGTCGATCATCAAATGCTGCTAACCTGTGTGGAGAAGCTGTGCCTAGCAGGGGAAGCTCCATGAGATAGTTCTGTTCCTTTTCTGAAGGTGGAGCCAGGGCAGTCACAAGCAGCAGTTGTTTCCTATGTCCAGACTCCTCATCTCTGGAAGCTGACAAGGCTGACAATACGCTGGAGCCATGGGAGAGCTGGGGACATGCCATGGTGAGCTGAAGTGCCTGCCTAGCTGCTGTCTAGGTGTCCGTAGTCCTTATTGCAAGAATAATTACTGCCTTCCCCTAATTATCTTCGTGACTACCTGAAGTCAGCATTGCACTGCAGAGTAAACAGCCAGAAGTGAACCAGACAAGCCTAAGATCTCATATGTATTAAACATCTGCATCAACATAAAAAAAAAAAATCACACATAAACCAAACTGACTTAAGACCACCTTATTTGCAAATATTAAGTCAGCTCCTAAACAGATTTAAGGTTAAACCAAACCAGACATAGTGTAACACTGAAATATCAGAACCTCTGCTCTGTCTTTTATACCAGTTTAACCAAAATAGATTTAAAATTATACCTTTAGAGAAACTAATAGGAATTTTCTTAGCAGTGTAGACCTAGGTAATGACTGTAGAAGCAGAGGAGTGCTTTGAAATCCTTCCTTCCGTAACTATTCCAGGTGCTGAGGGCTTTTGACATTTGTTGCACCTCTGTGAACTTTGGTGCTTTAGTACTTGCCCACAGAACTAGGAAAGCTCTATCTCCTCAGGGATCAGACTGTTGCCTTCCCTCTGTTGGGTGCAGTGCAGCCACGATGGTCCATGTAAAATGGTAACTGCATTTGAAATCACTTGCTCAGAAAACTGGAACAAATGGGAGCAGTCTGTCAGTTAACCACACACATCACCATAGCCCTGCTGTTCATAAATGTCGCTCCGTTTTCTTCCCTCTTCTACGTGTGGAAGTTCTGCTTCATTGCATAGAGTCCTGGGCAGGTTTTCATATCTGATCCTGGAAGTCTTCCAAGGGAATGTCCTTCACTGCTTCTGAGATGGGCCCTTCCTTTACCATCATGATGGCACCCAAGTGCATTTCGCAGAAGCAATGAAACTGTCAAGCTGGAGAAGGAAGCTTCTGGACACAGGACTTTCCCAGAAGCTCTATCTAGACTGAATAAATGTATTTCTGCAATGAAGAAGATGTCTATAGACTTCATCACTTTCAGAAAATGTCAGACTCCCTCTTAAGTTATAGCAACACACAAGTACATGTGTAACCCCCTACAGAATTAATTAAGCTCTTTCTCCTATGGGGTGCTAAGGAAGGAAAAGTGGGAGAGATTATTGTTGCTATTTTTACATGTTTGGGAGCTGCTAAGCGATTATAATAATGGGAGTCATAAATTACTTCACCAATGCATTTGGAGATGAGACAGTGAACTGACTCCTTGGAGGAATACAGGATAGGTGTTCTAATGGCAGGTGCTGCAGAGAAGGCTCAGGCACTGGGAAAGGGAGACTGGATGAAACTGGATTTCTGTTCTGCTCCCTCACTTCAGTTCATTTGTGGTGCAAGCAAAGCAGGCACCGCATTTGCAGTCTGCAAGTTTGGCGAAAGCCTTCACACCTGCTACCTGAAGGATGGTTTAGCGAAAGAAATTCGAAAGTTGATTCAGTGGATTCTTTTTTTCTTTTGCCGTTCCCAAAAAAGCAGCTCATTCATATGCACTTGACTGCGAGAGGTAAATTTTCAGTGCAGTGCAAGGTGACTTAACCACATGATTCCCAGGAACAGCAGCAGGAAGGCTGCAGCGAAATCCTCCTGCCAAGGCATGTGAAAAGTCTGTAGATGAATCTGCTGCCCTGTGGCGATGGGAATCCTGGTCAATGAATTTGTGCTGAGTGCTGAAACAAACAAAAAAAAAATCCCTGCCACAAATCTCCTGTCTGCAGCACTGTGATTCTCTCTCTTTGAGATTCTGTGCAGACTTTTTCCTGGTGCATCGCATTAATATTAAATTAACAACACACTACTCACATGGAACTTACATTCTAAAAAAAGCTCACATTATGCTGTAAGCCTTTTATTACAAAATAATAGCAGTCGTGAGGTTAAAGTTTGTTCATACAGTTTTCTATAGAACATCTGTACATTTTTTATGGAGGATAAAAGCTACGTTCCATGTGTAGCTTAGTCATATGAATATAGATAATGAGTAGTTTATTGAATTTCATTTTAGATTTTACCATTCGCTTATATTCATATAAAGCATGCAAAACAGACCAGATTTTTGTAAGTGGTGCTTTCTTTTCAGAAAAGCTAATTTCTCTGTCAGTGTTCTGCAGAGGATGTGACCTGATATGAAAAGGACCTTATTCCTCTAGGATTTAGCTTGTAGCTAGAGGCATAAATCGGAGATTCTCTGAAGTGGATTGTAATCCACACTGGAGAGAATAAAGAGAAATCACTATGTCCATATGGAGCAGGACCTTGAAAAGCTTTATGAGGATCACATTGACTGGAATAGTTACCCAGCATCCAAGCCATGGAAGCCCACACATGCTTCAAAACCCAAATATTTCAGGGCTTTTGTGGCCTTCCATGATGCGGAAGCTGGACGGAATTTTTATTGAATCTGGCCCTAAATAAGCAAAAGAATTTTGTAATCAGTGCATGGTTTAACAGGAAGCCAGAAAAAATTCTTTTAATATTGGAGTGATATGGTGGGAAAGCTTAGCCCTAGATACAGTCCTGTCTGCTGAGCTCAAAAGAAATTTGCCTGCAAGCAAAACTAGCTGGGAATACAGAAAACTCCTAATTAACCTGAATGGGAAAAAGGTACTGGAATCTCAGGGTTTTTACTGCGTGCATACAAGCCATACCTTGCTTTTTTTGTGGGGTGACGGGTCGGCATTTGAAATGTTTTCAATACCTTAAATAGACTCAATCCTTGAACGCTGATCCCCCTCCTCCTCTTCTCATCTTGGAGCAGCACTTTCAATTATCGGTAGAGAGCTCTGGATGCAGTGCCAGAGCAACTTAGTGCTGTTGCAGGTGTCAAACAGCAGGGACTATTAGAGAGCAGTATGTAGCAATCCTGAGCCCTGATGGTATTGCAGTGTTAAGCCTAAATCCTGGAACGGTTGCTGGCTGTATTGCTAAAAGTCTTGGAGATTACATCTTTGGCAGTATTGATGTGAAACAGGCAAATACGTGACCGCTGCATGATGGCCTAAGATTCAAAAGGGATACATCATGTTACACTGTGAACCTGAATTCATCCCAGTGCTCTCCAGTGAGCTTTGTGCCACACCAGTCGGCAGAGTTACCGTGAGGGGCAGGTATTCTAACTGCAGATGTCTTTTCTCATCTTGAAATTTTATTTTCATGGTTTAGAGGCAGAAATTTGGGTAGTTTAAAAAAAAAAAAAATGCCCCAGGGGGCATTAACCAACATCTGAGGGCGTTGTGGAGATCCAGATAAGCGAACAGGGCTCATTTGGGGTCTAAATGAGTGGGTTTGAGCTCATTTCTTTAGCTTCAGAGTGCCTGTAAGTGAAGATGATTTCACGCGGAGCCGCACGTAAGCATTTCAATAACCAGGGTGTGCGTTGTGTAGCAAAATCAAAGCTCTGCAGTAATAACTACCCTGCAGCATTTAGCTTTTTCCACAGCTGAATCCTTAGAGGGATGATGTAGTTTTTATTCATTCATTGCCATGTGACTTATTAAAACAATTAACAGGCAAAAAGAGTGGTTATTTTGAGCGGTTTGGCGAAGGGCTGTGCAGAATGAAGTTCAAGCAGAGTGAGTTTCTACCTCGGTCGGTAGGGAAGTGTGTGAAGTGGCCAGGGCTGCGGTTCTCTTCTTAGCTCCTCTTCTAACTCACTGTTTGACCTTGGAAAAGTCCCCTGGCCACTTTGGGTTTGCGATTCATGTTGAACTTGAAACTTATATCAGCTTCTCTGAAAGATTCGTGGGCTCTCTGGGCAAACCTGGGCCCAGCTCTGGGGTTGAGCCTGATGGGTTTATAATTTGAGCCCTGTGTACAAGAGGTTTGAGGTTTTGACATGGAACCAGATGAAACATAATGGTTTCAGCTGAGTTTTGCTTTGCATTTTTGGGTTCAGCTGCACTCCTCACTTAAAGGGATGGCCTGAAGGTGGGGAAGCAAACTGAAGAAACTGTCCACTGAGGGCTTCTAGTGGAAAACCAGATAGTTTCATTCAGTCTAATTTAAAATTAAAGCCCTAGGTGCATGTTTTACTGTGGTTTTTATATTTGGTGCAATTGCCTGTACCCTGTTCCAGGAGCAGAATATGAGAGGCAGGTGTGTAGCATTAAAAACCTGCACAGAAGATCTCTGCAGAAAAACCTGGAAACATTGTGAGTGACAACACAGATTTCCCCTTTTTTAATTTCCTAGCCTTCATTTTCTCCTTCCCAACCATCCAAACAGTACAATGCAAACAAAACTTTTAATCATGAGCTACACCAAGATTTGCAGGACGGGTCTTTTTTAAGTTTCCTGCTGGCTGGCTGGCAGATAGATATTTTCTTCGTCTGCTCACAGCCTCAGTCAGAATGTTCCTTGTGTCTGTTGTCCAGGTTGCTGTGGTCAGGTCCTGCTTTGCTAGACATGTGGTGTCTCTGTCTGGCCTTGTAGCCCTGCTCTGGACCTGCAGATCTTTTTGAGGTCTGTAAAGCTGGTGGAACCTGAAGTCAGCTCTGGTTTGTCAGCAGTTGAATCTCATTTCCATTCTCTACTCCTGTGGACACTCCAGCTTATAGCCCACGCCTTGACAGGCAGTTAATGTAGGTAGCTAAATACAGCAGGCTTAGAGAGGAAGAGGTTTCTTCAAACAATTATTTTCTAAGGCAACAGCTTTCAAGGGCATGAAGGCTGGGTGAGCTCTGGGCCATGATTTGCTCAGGCTGGATCTGCACCACAAGCATGGAAGCAATTGCCAGTGCTGGATTTAGCTGGCCACCAGCATTTGTGTCCCAACTTGCGTGAGACCCAGCTACTTCCCCCTGGGTCCCATGCTGGGGGGGAACCCCCTCGGGGGCTGGGCTGGCTCAGGCGGGTGTCATCGCCCCAATTCACGCAGCAGTTGTGCCAGGGGAAGGAGCACGGGGCCTCGGGGGCCGGCTGGCTCGTAGGGGTGTTGCCAGCTGCTCAGTGGGGAAACCTGGGAGGGCAGAGCCTGGCACCGTGTTGTCTTCATTTTAAAGAACTAACTGTGATTTTTATATGGAGCATTTGTGTGCCAAAAATACAGCTCTTTTTATTTAGTGAAATATCCTTTGGAAAACTGTAAAATCATGACAGGTTTTCATATTTATTTTACATTCAGTTCAGGATTATACACGATCAGCTTTAGGGCCTTGTAGGAGCCAAGAGAATATAAAGGTTGTCAGAAAATTGGAGGCTTTATACCAGGCTGTTCTGATTTAACTGGCAGACCATTTAAAGTTACTGAGATCTGGGGAGAAGCAGAGCTTTTCAGAAATGTCAGTCTTCTGAGGAGACTGCTGCCATTTCTGACTGGCACCCACCCTTCAAAGTACTGACCTCGGCACCGGCAGGAGAACGGCAGCAGCATCTTTAAGCCATGTTTTGTTGTTATTGTTCAGAAGTTTCTCCTTTTCTGAATAGATAAGTTTCCCCTGGAGATGTAGTAGCATCTGGCCTTTCTTGCAGCTGAGTTTAAAGCTGCCTGGTTCTCCTAAATGAAGTGACAGCTTTTAGTCTTCCACAGGAACGTGTGAATGTATTCAGGTTCATTTATAACACACAGGGAAGAAAATTGATATTGGGGGGGGGGAAGGAAGAGAGGGTTAAAAAAAAAAATCTTTGAGGGCTTCATCTGCCTGGGCTGGGCAGTAGTATAATGGATCCACACACTTCAGTCCACGTGAGCAGAGTAGTAATGGGATACACACGCACTCCCATGCACACACACACGCACGCAAGCTGGGATCCTTTTCAACCAGTCGAATTATTCCTTCGGTCGAAGGTATTTTTCTTAGTTCTAATAATAAATGCTGAGATCTGGGGTTAGTGCAACACACAAAGATAGCCTTTAATATACGCAACGTGGGTTACGTCGAACTGTATCCAGTATACAATGAGCGCATTGTTTCTCCTCTCTTTTTTGTTTCCACAGAAGTATAAAAGATCATCATGCTACAGACAGCACATTTTAGTCTGAAGTGGAACTGGCAGAGGATTTCAATGGAAAGTTGATTTATTTCAAGGGATTATGGGAGTCCAGGGATAAAGCTGGCACTCGGCCACAGGGAGAGCCCTTGACCTAGAAGCAGGAACAGTTTTCAAAGCTGTACATGTACATAACTGAGCAGAACACTTTAATTTAGTGCAGAGCATAACCTGAATTCCTTCTCTGAGGGAAGATGAAAGAAAGAAATTTTACTTCTTAGTAGGACGTTGGAAGCTGTATCCAAAGCTCTTTGCCTATTTTACATCTTATTCTGCAGCATTGCAGGAAGCAATTGTTTGTGACAAAAGGCCACTTTCTTCCCTGCTTAACTGGGAAAGCAAATTGAGCTGCCACTCATAAAACCAACTGGATACAGAATTAATTTGCTTTTCCTGATAGATGAAGCAAGTTAACAGGCCACTGCAGGTTACTCTCTGAATCAACATATGAAACATAATCTCATTGTCTTTCCTCCCCCCTTCCTCTAGGCCTTGAGCGGTAATTATAAAGACTTCAAATGTCCCTAGTGACATCAGCTGGTTAAAAAAATTTGGATCACAGGAATAACATAACCCAGACCCTGCTTTCAGCAGCATTGGTCACACTCCAGAGAAGGTAATTCTGTACAAAACACTCTTCTGTAACTACGCTTTATTAATTTTAGTGGTAGTTTTCAGTAAGCTTCACATCAGGATTCACTTCATCCGGCCGAAGGTACAAAGCGTAGCAGCAACAGAACGAGTCTTCAGAATGATATTTTTGAGCATTATGTGCATTATATCAAACATGCCATAATAATTTCATTTACTGAGACTTCCAAAGCAGTAACAGGCTTCCAGTTCAGCTGGTCTTGAAACCAGTCATCAGCTTCAGCCACCTAATTAAGTGCTTTATTCTGCAGCTCGTGGTCCGGCCAAGTGTCCGCAGGCATCTGTAGGTATCTGACCTGAATCAAGGACTCTGGGTTTGAGCTCTGTGTTTCCAGACAGTGTGTCTGACTGATACTGCAAAACCACAAAATGCCAGATGGTTTCAACATATTACATAGCTCCCTGTATGGGCATCCACCGACAGCGTGTGCCTTCCTGTAAAATTTCACATGCTGAAACAACTTCTTGCAGTGTGGAGACAACACTGCGCCTGAAAACAAAGATTTAACGACATCGGCGTTGCTCAGCCTCTTGTCAACTTCTGGGCTGGGAAAAATTTTTCAGCTGTTCTAAAATTAGAAGATAACGTAACGCTGGCTAGAATAGGGTATAGTCTGGGCAGGCTTCTTCATTATCAGCTTCCTTGTTCGACTTTAATCCTTATTTTACGACCCACTGTTTTGGGTTTAGCTTGCATCAAGGGCACAAACTGCCTATCGTGGCAGATTTCCACAGGGATTTTGCACTGTGCATTAAAATGAGACTGATGGATTCATTTCACGTGTCAGCTGCAACCAGTGGTGACTGAGGGGCCTTCCCACCAACCGACCTGCAGCCGGGTCGGATCCCAGGTAGGAGGTTTGTGGACTGAGGGGCCAGGGCCAGTGGTCCTTTTGCTGCATTACCTAAAGCAGTTTTTACAGACACTGCCAGGGTCCCCTTGCATGAGAACTGGTCTGCTGGTTTCCTCATAACTCGCACACAAATACCCTGGTTCTCGAGGGAAATAGGAGAGATCCACAGAGTCAGGTCTGCAGAATGGAAGGAGCCTCCTTCCCCAGGGTATGCATACACCCTTTTGTCAGGCTCTGGAGGGTCAGGTCTCTCTGATTTTTTGCATTTCCAGAGCTTAGGCTTTCAGTGCTGTGAACTTCTTTGAGCACCCAAAGTATGCCTCTGGGCATGCCCTGAACCAGCACTGGCAAAACCGATGGGGTTGGTGCCTGCTGCACTACTTAATCTGGAAGGGAGAAAGACAGTTCATTTGGCTCTGAGAGGAGAGCCATTGTTCGTCCTGCTTCCTTAACACACGAGGTCGAGATAAGGCAGCTTCACCCCTGTCTACGCTGGTTTAGCTCTGGCATTTGGGATCTAGCACCAGGTACT
This sequence comes from Megaceryle torquata, assembly GCA_024611175.1. Lineage (NCBI taxonomy): Eukaryota > Metazoa > Chordata > Aves > Coraciiformes > Cerylidae > Megaceryle > Megaceryle torquata. The sequence goes on along the minus strand of JANIJG010006464.1, from coordinate 12,781 downwards.
GCAAAGAGATACGGGCAGTGGAAATGCTTGTGATGAAACCTGGCTGCATTCCTCGCGCAGGGGAGTTTGAGACTCCTGCCTGGAAGCCCTGTGAAGTGCAAGGGTATTCAATCCCACCTGCAGACAGCTGCCAGAGTCTTTTCTCAAGCATACCTGTTTCTTCCAAAGTTGTAAGAATCAGGCCTTGCAAGCCTGATCCTGAACAGAGAGGCATGGAAATGTCTCCCAGTGTGTGCCGAAGGAAATGATGAACTCATGGGCTCACCAGCCCAGCCGTGATGCTCAGGAATTCCTGAGAGGCTGCTGTGACAGAGCAGGAACCACTGTGCTATGTAACACGGTGTACATCCCTTCATCCGTGCTCCCCCCAAGTCCTCCTTGTCCTTTCTGCAGAAGTTAGAGATCTGAGATGTCACAAGTGCTCCAGATGTTGCTGCAGACCAATGAGTATGTATGACCAATGAGGGTATTGGTGCTGAGCACATCCTTCTGGAGAACTTTGCTCTGGGGTTTCATGAAGAGAGAGAGAGGACAGGAGGAATGCATTTGCTTTAAAGGTTTAAAAATTTTTTTTAAATCACCTTTGTGCACTGAGTGCTTTTTGCAGCCAGGTTACCAGGGAGGTTCTGTGCAGAAAGCAACATTTACTCATTTTCAGGCATTGGTACTAGTAAGTTTGTATTCAAATACATGGCAGCTGTACCACTGGGCTGACAAGGTCACTCTTTATTTGCGGCCTTGTCTGTGGTTTGGTGGGGAAAACATAATTATGAAATCCCTTGGGAAAGGGCTGGCTTGATGTGGCCAGGCCTCTTACCAGTGGTTAAGTATTTCTATAGCATTTTTTCTACCAATAGAAATTAATAAGAACAGAAACACTTTCTGTTGCTTTTACATAGCGAGGCAACGTTTAACTGAATTTCCCGCGCATTGCTTATAATTACTCTTTTCTATCTACTAATTATGGCAAAGAACAGGAGAACTCTAATGACCCTAGTGCTAACTGAATAAAACTTTAGTTACTTTAGCTTGAGCGAATAATTTATCATCCTCAACTTGATTTACTAATATCTTAGTTGACAAGGTTCCCCATTCTGCGTATTCATTTAGAGTGGGATTGTTTATAATTTACAGGTTTAAGTCTGAGTGCTATTATATCCACTGTCAGAGAGCATCTGTTACAGTGGATGGCTCTTCATATGGTAGCACCATGGAAAATAAAGCACACCAACTATGTTAGCAGTGAGTTTATGAGCACCCTGCAATGTTCACCTGTGTAAAGGTGAATTTCATTTGGAAGAGGAGAAAATGGAATTGCATCAGTCAACTCTGTGCAGTTATCTCAAGCGGGATAAGCTTATGTTAGCCATGTAGGACTCATTCAGAGCAGCCGTGCAATCCAGATGTGACACTCTAGCTCTCTGGGTGGGGTAAAGTCCAAGCTAAAATTTGTTTGTAGGCATTCAGTTGTTACCTGATTATCACTACAGGCACCCCAGGGTTTTAACCACAACCCTTCCAGAAGATAGCCTATGTACTATGTGCTTCTACAGGACAATTTGTAAGTAGATTGTAATTAGAAGATCTGAATTAGATACAGTCATGTGCAAGCAAACTCTGGCATAGCTTTCATGGTTGGCTTAGCCAGTACAGGCAGAACCGAGCCATTCCAAAGCACACTGACTGGAGTTAACGTTGCTTACCGTGTGACAAAACCCCAAACCCCTTCAGTGAACCCTAGCAGGAGACCTGCCATGTTTAGGGTTGGTTATGAAGCTTTACTCCTTTTATGCTTGATTAGAAATCTTTATTTCTGTTTACTTCTTTGTTTGCCTGCAGAGCACAGTAAAAGCAGTGGTTTATTAGGCTCCTGTTGACTGTTCCTTGGTGGAGAAGGCAAGTAAGGGCTCTTGGCAGTGCAGTGGGCACCAGGCAGCGCTTGTCTCATTTGCCCAGTACTGTACAAGGTTTTACCGTTGCCAGCAAGATTGTCGCTCTTGTTCAGCCAACTCATATGCTGGCTATAAGTGCATAACTGTGTGCTGTCTGGGCTTCCTATGCAGCTACAACTGTAGCCTGACCAGCCTTAACAGAGCTTTTTTTTTTTTTTTAACAGAGTAAAGCTGGTCATCTAAAGCCCAGAACACCAGTAGCTCACGTTGATCTCAGCTCTGGTTGTGGATGCTCATAATTTTAAGAAACCAGGCCCAGTGCTACCTGGTAGAGACCACACAGTCAGTCAGCTACGAGTGTTGTACTTCTTCCAGCTACTCATAGACTCACAGAATGATGAGGTTTAAAAGAACATGACAAACTGTCTTCAAATGTAGTAAAGTTTAAATAACAAAGAACTGCACGTTGCTCGTTACATCCAGCCTTTGTTGTTCCATTCTATCTTGTGTTTCCTTTGATCTATTTTTAAGTCATTGCAAACTTTGTTAAAATCCAAATTCCACAATCCCACTCCCCCCCTGCAAAAAAAAAAAAAGTGTCCTTTTGCCTTGGACTCGTATTTTGAGAAGCCTATTTCTTTTGTGTTACTAAAATGCCAAGATTTTAATGGAATGCTTTATTAGGTTTCCAAATGCTTCTGGCCAATAACAAGCAAAGTTCAGCTCAGTAGTTTTAATCTCAGAAACATCAAATCTGTTTTCCCTGCATGTGAGAAGAGCCATGCAGCTCTTAAGAAGATTAAAGCTATAAATTCTAACATTGCAGAGGCCAGTGCTTTCACAGTCCAGATCAGGCCAGGTTATTTGATGCAAGTTTTTCCTCATGTGAATTTCCAAGACTATTGATAGCCTTCAGTTTTGCCTGGACTTTCTCCCCCTTCTCCCCCGTACTCAGGTATGCTATTTGTAGCAGGTGAATGCATTGTTTTTTCTTTTATTCTGCCTTTCTGCTTTGTTTTACTGTTAAGAGGCAAATTGTATCATTTTCATTAGTGCAGCACACCAAACCATCTGTTACTCAAAGACATCAGGATCAGCAGTCAGCTACCCTCAAAATAAGCAGCTGTAAATCTAGAGTGCCTATACTTTCTAAATGCAGAGAAGCTTTTACATTAATCTCCTGGACTTGCTGAGTAGCTGGTATGGTGCCCAAACACAGTAAGTAAACTCAATTAGTAAAAATAGACACGATGTGGCAGTTCAAAATATGGCATTTAGGCATGTGTGCTACAAACCAGAAGTGCTCCGTTCAAGTCCCAGAGCCTCTCTTTTCTTCATGTGATTCAGTTATTTACCCGGTTGCCAAAGACCTTGTAAAAACCAACAGTAGTGTTTTATTTTCACAGAGATGTAGTACTGCTGTCATTTACGCAGGGGTGAATCTGGAGAGACTCAGTTGACTTGGTAGGGCTCTGGATGTTCAGCAACTCTGAAAAATTACCTTCTTCAGCTGGCGCTTGAAAACTAGCGCACAAACCAGTTTAATGTTCATGTGTTTTATATATGCAGAATTACATGGCCTGGACCATTATAGGCAGAGAAGAAACGTTTGCAAGAATGGGGTACTTTTTTAGAGCTTTGTTCTGCATAACAGGGCAAGTCTGGGTACATTAATTTGCAGTTTAAGACTTAAGAGAAAGTCTCCTCCTTCACCCCCTTTAGCAATGTAGCCGACTACACCTCTTTTTTTTTATGGCAAGCTGATCAAAGTCAAATTATTCAGGCTCAAGTTCTCGGAGATCCCTGTGCTCTGCTGCGTAGCAGAAGGGCTTAGGTCTGGGCGTGGTGTTCTTGACCTTCTAGTCTTTTGTCTTTTGGTCCTGTTTTACTTCCTCTGTCTGCCCGCTTTTAACCAGGAGAGCGATCTAAAGAGCCCCTGTTTGTTTTCCGTGCACATTATGATAGGCTGCCATTGTGCAACGACATACAGTATGCAGGATAAAACACCCTGCTTATTATAGTTTAGTTAAAAGGCCTGTCACTATTTCCATTTCAAATTCCTATTTTCAGGAGTTTACTACTGAGCCGTAACAAATTGCAGGCAGGAAACTTGGCAGTCGGATTCCCAGCCTAAGAGCAAATTCTTTTACCAACTTTAAATAAATAAATTAATTAATATTAATGGCATGTGCTCCCAGCATGCAAAATAAAGGAGGTTTTGTTATTGTTTTGTTTTGTTTTATCCTTGAAACAAAAGATAAAGATTAAGGGGAGCATTTACATACCAAGCGTCCCTATACAGGAGTTAGAGAACAGACTGGGAGCAGTGTCACCAAGTGATGGAGATGATTATCTGGTGGGCATTCTTAATTCTCCCAAAAGGATTATTGATACAGAAGGGCTATTAATCAACACATACAAGAGAAAGCTGGGAAGAGCAGGAGAGTTGTGCATCACAAATACTTACAGTGCCAACAAACTACAGCTCAATAACCCCAGCGGGCGAGGGTGAAATTCTTCAGGGTCATCTTAGAAGGAACAAACACCAAAACAACAAAATAGTAACACCGCAGAGTCCAGGAGTTTAAAGTGGAATGATATCTAATAGGTGAAGTATTTTCATGGTAAATGTGTTTGCAGGATATTTTAACAATCCTGATTTTAATTATACAGATATTCAGAGTTTCAAGTCCTAAAATAAGTAAAAAACTATTTTTGGTGGCAGAGATTTCAAGCTGGTAAATGCTTGTCGCGTTTCTTTCTGTTCACTGAAGTTTTGAGCACTATAAGGAATCTAGGAATTGGTGACTGTAAACTATGTGAATCCCACGGGCTATGAAGGGAAAGTGCTACTCAAGAGTAGTAGATTCAGAAGAAGCAATGTTCTAGAACTTAAGGAACCCAGTGAAGAGTTTGGGTAGTAAGAAGCATTAGAAATGCTACTGTGTATCATTATAGAGAAGATAGGGAAAGATAGATAGATGTATAGAAGACAGGGGAATCCTCAGAAGCACAGTGAGTAGGGAATACCTGGTTACAGTTCAGAAGAAAAAGAATAAAAGGGGCTTGCTTGGCAGTTGTTGGAATGTCTTCCTCCAGTTTGTTTTTTGGGAAGTTGTAATTTTTGTAGGCTAAAATAAGAAAACTGTTATTTCACCTTTAGAGAAATTTACCTTTTTATCTCACTGATTGTTTGCTATTTCTGAAAAGTCAGTTGGTCTGAAAAATGTGCTCTTTTCTCGGGAGATAACAGCTCTGAGAGAGATGTCAAATAATGGAGTATTTGACTGCAGCGCTTACTGCAGACAACATAACCTGGGTGTCTGGGTTGTGGTGCTGGTTTTGGCTGGGGTAGAGTCAATTTTCTTCACAGTAGCTGGTATGGGGCTGTGTTTTGGATCAGTGCTGGAAAGAGTGTTGATAACACAGGGATGTTTTAGCCATTGCTGAGCA
>JANIJG010006463.1:0-24511 GCA_024611175.1 Megaceryle torquata | reverse complement strand
ATATGTTCTTTGTATTCATAAAGAGAAAATTTAACATCAATTTTATATTTTTCTAAGACAAGAATAGCTAATAGATTTTGTACTTGAATCACTCTGGAATCTTAAATCCACTTATAAAATGCCAAATGGAGTTGTACAGGAAGCTTTAAGGATCACTGGCTAATTCTGACACTGCATGAATTTTCATACAATTTGCAAAGGTGCGAGTCAATATAAAATGTTGTGAATGACTTCAATGAATCATGCAGCGTATCTCCTCTGAGATAATGATAAGATGAAGCAGTTGCTACAGGAAGTAATTGGGAAGTCCACTGAATAATCACTTCTTCACAAAATCTTGTGGTTCCTTTTGAAACTATGTAGCCACAGAGAGCAGACTGAGCATCCTTTAATGTTTTCTTAGCAAAATTCAACACTGGTACAGTAAAAATAAATAAATGAGGGCATACATTTCCAAAAACCTGATTCCACTAAATTACCCCTATTATCTAGAGTTGTAAGTAGAATAAAAAGCATATACAGTACCTTGTAAAGCAGGATTTAAAAAGATCCAAACACACACAAAAGGATTATCTTTTGGACACAGCATAGGTGCCCAGACCCCTTTTCTGTATTGAACAGAAGCTGCTTAGGCAGGGGTCCAGGTAGACCAGATCAGGCCAGGAAAAGCTTCCAGATAGCTTTGTTTTATTTATCTGCTTAGACTCTTTTCTACAGTTTGAAAGAATAAAGCAGACAGATACATTATAGATGTTTCATTACATATCATACCCCCAGTCAATCACTGTAATGCAGAACAGTTACTCCCACTGCAACACTCCCAGAGGCAGTTGCAGTTCTTAGCTGCACACAACTCTTTAGGTCACCTAACATTCATACCCACTTTTGTAAGACCTGGTCAGTCAGGAGCAAAGCTCAGACTTTACAGATGAGGTACTGTACATTTTTTCTTTAAGGTGCCTAAAAACAAAGCCAGGGTGATGTATAACTTGAGCAAAATTTTCACATACAAATCACTCAGAGTAGCTATGCTTTTGTTCGGAACTAATAAACCCTCAAGCTACTCCAGTATCCCTCCAGCTACCTTACTGACCTTTTCAGTGACCAGAATTCCCATCAGAGTTTTTCAAGAACTCAGATGACTCATTGGATCTGCCTATTTTAACAAAGGGAAGAACTGAACATGGAAATGGAAACACAAGCTAAAACTGAAGCTAGAGCCACAGGTGCAGTATTAGTGAGCATGATGGACAGAACAGACTGAGCAAGATGAAAGCAGAGTTAAGATTTCTTCAAGCTGCTTATATCACATCACCTGCAAGAAATTGATTGGTGAGACAATTCACATCATCTGAACTTAGAAGCAGAATTCAGTGGCCTAAAAACAGACACCTACCACAAAAGTAAATGTAAAGTATTTTGCCTGCTCCCCAGAAGAGTTTGGGTCAGCTACAGATCTCTGTTTGCCACATCTTCCAGCCCCATATGGATGTCTTGGGATGTCTACAGCTTCAAACATCTGCATCTAGGCCACTGGATTCCCTGACATGTTTTGCAGTAATATTTAAAATAATTTGTTTTCCTAAGTTCTCATTTTGACATATTTTGAGATTTGAACACCTTGTTTTAAAAAAAAGTTGGGTGGTCTTGCTGGGTATTTATTGTCCAAGGAAATTGTAAAAGTCACTTTCTCTTCAGAAACATAACTGTACAGCATCCTCATTTGAGCAGCTGATTGAAATGGAAAAAAATGCTAACTTTATCACAAGGATTGTGATTCCAACAGGAGAGTTAGTGACACCATGAACATATGCTACTTCACTTGAATACTCCCCAGCCTTGCTGCTACAACAACCAGGATTTTAAAATAGCTTTCAAAAGCAGATTTTGATGAAGATGGGGACTATGTTCCCTTTACTTCAAGTTTTTAAATGAAGTACGTTAGAGAACAAGGGTGCAGAGCCAAAGCTGCTGTTACCAGGTCATTAATTCAGAGACTTTGTGGTTGTTGTTAAATATGTCATAGCAAACCCTAAGGCTCCATGTGCTCTAGCCCTGCACACATACTCCTGTGCCATCTGTGACACCCACAGACATCTTGTGCTATTTCTTTGGTATCCTACATCACACATCTTCTGGAGAAATCATACCTTGCAAGTCAGACATTCACCATTAGGGAGACTGGGCTGTTCCAGGAACAGCTCTGTGAGTCATGGCTTTCTCAGTGCCTGAATCATTTGAACAGCTGCAGCAATCAGAAACCAGTACTGCTCCTTGGGAATAGGTAGATTCCTGCTCTTTCACAGTGAAGCTTAGTGTTTTTCATTGCACACATCGCTTTGAGGGGTATTCAGGAAAGACAGATTGTCTCAGTGCACAGGGGATATGTCTTACATATTTGGCTTTTTCTAAAAGAAGCTGTATCCAGTGAGAGTAGGAAGGTCCAATGCTTAATCTTCATTATTTACTATACCAGCTGACTGAAACCATTCCCAAAAATGGCACGTATGAACCAGGTTAAGAAAGGATGGAATTAACAACCCAAGTGGATTTTCAAAACAATGCTGTAAGCTATATCTAAGTCTTGCCAAATAAGCACAATTTCTCTGGTCCTGACAGCCCATTATACATTTTACACTGGAAGTAGTAGCCAGTCGCCATAGTAAGATTGGGAAAAGCTGGAACATGGAAAAAGCATTAAAAAATTATCTTTGGTCTGATCATCATCCAATCTAATGAAACAAAATGTTTTGGCAATCTATTTTTACAGATTAGCCAAGAGGTTCCCTGGCAGCTCAGATTTGCCTTGGCCCCTTTTGTCACCTATACAACATCTCAGCAGCTCCAGGGTGTCAGCAGGCGAGATTCTTTTGAACGGTACCTGTTGAAACTTATCAGGGAGCCCCAGGACATGATGTCTAGCTGTTTGAGTGGATTAGATATACGATACTAAGGTGTCTGACAGCAAGTTTTCAGTTACAATGGGGCATTTTCTCCTTAAAAGCAGCCACTGTCTGATAGGTACATGCAGAGACAAAAATTACACATAGAATCATATATATTTTATATATACGTAGATATAAAATGGATGCACATATACATGAAAGACTGGTTTCTGGTTTGCAAACTATAAAACAACACATACATGGGCAAGTCTTGATTAAGAGCCTGGGTAGCACACTGGATTTATAAAGGTTTTTAGGCAAAAACCAAGCTGAACAATCACAAAAAAAAATCCCCTTTCAAGCCAAAATGGCACTGATGTAATGTCAGCAGAGTCATTTGTATTATGCAAGAGCCAGAGGGAAGCACAACTCTCTAGTTTTCTTGGCTTGAGTAAAAAGAAGTAAGATCTCAGATAATTTTTATGAGTTTCCCTGCTGTTGCAGAAGCACCAGAGAAAAAATACATCACATTCAAAACTGGTAGCTACCTCACCTTTTACCAAGATGGTTTTTGAGATATCTTTCATGCTTATATGCATGGAGTTTTGTCTTCATCCTTACACTAGATGCAATAGATCCTGATGCCCATTATATAATTTTTTTACAGATTTTTTATACACTGTAATCACAGCTGTAACAACAGAACTACTATAACATGTTTGGCTATTTAATGAAAATAGTTTCAATGTTCATTCGGGGTTTCTCAAGGTAAATAAAACCAACTGTCACCACCATCCTTTATCAGCAAAATAACTTACTGGTAAAATTTATCTATGTGGTGGTCATAAAGCAGCTCCCAGAAACATCAGCCATCACTCAGCAAGCTTCCCCTGCTGCTCAACTTGCATCAGCAATGATGTCTATTTACCATTGGGTAAACACAGCATGGTCACATGAGTGGAAAAGAAAGAGGCACCATTTCCCTCCTTCTCATTCTGTCCATCAGAGATAGAGCCACTTGCTACCTACATGGGTGGAAGCATGCAGAACAAAGGTGAAATTTCAAATTCTGGTGCCACTGTCTTCCCTTAGTAGCAGAGACCTTGTCCAGGCTCTGCAGCTGGGCTTGCCCTGAAAGAGCTGTGCTGGAGGAGCTACTTAGGTGGTACCAGGCAGTCATAGGCCGCTATCACTAATGTGTGGCTCCCCAGACATCGTCTTTGGCAGATGATGAATTTGCAACCCCTCCACCACCGTGCTGCTCCCGGCAATCATTTATTTTGCTTGTGCATAATGTTCACCCCCCATAATCTTGTGGATACGATTCATCTCTTTGCTCAACTACTGCCTACTATGAGATAGCCTGGGGTTGTATGCTCTGTGTGCAGCTTTGTTACTTCCATGGTAATGTGTACGGCATCTAAATTTAGCATCAACATAATTGGAGAGTATTTGGGTACTATAATAGAAATAAATCATGCTGCATGCCCTGTCCTTTCTCCACTGGCTACAGCCAACAAACAAGATATCAGGTTTCTCTGAAGGAGAAAAAGAGTGTTCTCATCCCTTGTTATTCAAGCAGTTTCATTTTCTATAATGTAATGAAAGACTAAATGGGACAACAATGCAACAAATTCTTTAACCTGTAGCTTTGTGGCTAGAAATGAAATTACAGTTCATATACCGTCATATAGAGTCATATACCGCAAAATGCTCATTGTATATTTTACCTCAAATCTATTCTATGCAATTTCAAATGGAAGAAGACAACTCTGTCCTGAGAGCAGCTTATGACACCCATCGTCCTCTGTCCCTCTAGACTAGGGACAGTACCTTTTGTGGACATCTCACTATTCTTATAAATTATACAGTATGGTATCCATTCTAAAAATTAAAAAAATACATTTGGCATAATTGAGCTTTTCATTATCAAAGTACCCTTTAAGAACCTGGACCCATGTAATTTTCTTCTTCAAAATACACCTTACAGTTTAGTACAAAAAGACATTTCCTTCTCCACAGTTAAAAAAAAAAAAAAAATCTTAAATCTAGTTCAGTTAATAGGAAAGCAGAAAAAAAATTTAACATTGGCATTGTCTAACACTTGTTACAAAGCAGAGAGCAAAGATTTTTCTTTCAAATTTTGATAACATGATACTGAGCCCAGTAGCCATATAATAATACTGTAAATATAGGATAATTGACAATCTGAGTAGAATGTAACCTCAGGATAATTATGCACTTCTCTATATATTTAAAACAAAGCCTTATCCTCACATCTAAAAAGTGGAAGTTACATGGCAATTATTCTTTGAATTACTTTGTAACTGGTAGTCTAATTATCAAGTAATCTGCATGAAAATAATTAGGTATTTACATAGTCTTTGCAACGTAATTACAGAGTAGTTGACTGATTATGCAGCATGTGCCTTGTAAGAGAAAGTGATACTAAAAAGAAAAAAAAAAGAAAAAAATACTTCCCATTTCAAATCAAATTAAATATGAAAAATAATTTCTCTGTATTTTACATGAGACGGTGTGTGTGCATACACATACATGTGACTGTATATACATGAGAAAATGGAAAACAACAGAGGTTGTTGGAGATAGAAGAGTGTACAAATCACAGCAGCAGTCAGTTTTCCATGTGGAAGAAAGTTGTAAAGGCAATCATTTTCCAAGTCATAAACATCTTTCAGAAGACAATAAGAATTTCTTCCGTAATTTACAACTGCACTCGTCTTTCCATCTCACAAGCCCATCTGTATTTAGAGATGCTTAATAAGTTCGTAGAAACAATATGAGGATACAGTGATTGTTTAAAAATAATAACTCTCTCTGACTTTTACTCTGATTGTCACCTGAAAAAATGAATTCACAGAATACTTTTGTTTTAATTTTAAAGACATTATGAAATACCTTTTTTATTTATTTTTTTGTAAGAAAAAATATGTTAATAGAGACATTTCGCTTTTGTTGTGAGCAAGGCAGCCCAATAATTGATTCTGATCCCTGTTACACATCTGCACCTTCTGCTCTGGCTGCACATTTCTAGTCACATTCAATTATCAGATGCAGATCCTGCAACAATGGAGATTATTTCTTAAGTAGAAAGTCATTATTTGTAATAATTTGTATTAAAATAGCAATACAGAGTGAATAGAAAGTAAATGTTCAAAATATTATACGTATGGTCATAAAGAAAATTCTGAATGGAGAGTAGCAACAACTTTCCTTGAATACTACAGGAAACAAACAAGCAGAAAAAAAAAAAGAGTATTGTTTCATATTTGTGTCTGTCTCATCAAAGGAAGTGTTCATTGTTTTTACACTTCTTTCTTATTAAATTGTTTTCTTCTAGGTAGATTTAGTCTGTGTTTTTCTAGGCCTACCCCATCTATGCCCATCAGTATTATAAAATCAAGTAATTCTTGTATCCAGTCCAAAGTGATGTGTCAGAGATCTCTCCTTTAGATGAGCAGCTGTTTTTCCTTTATTTGCTTGTTTGCTTGGTCTTTACTCGGGGAATTTTCTTAAAATGAAATTATTTAATTGAATATTTAGAAAAAAAATGAATAATTTTTTCTATCTCTTTTTTTTTTTTTTTTTTTTTTTTTTTTTAGCCCAGTGAAGAATATAATCTGATGGGAACCATATAAACTAGTGTTTTTTTAATAAATGTATAAAATCCTACTCATTTCATTATTTTGAATGTCTGAATTATTCCCTAATGAAACATTCCAGTAAAAAAAATACATGGTTAAAGGTTCAACAAACAGCAAACCCATGTTTGATGCACCTCAGATGTCTGGAATTAACATCTTTTGATGAAACAAGAATATGTGTCAAGCTGACTGAGAGTTCCTTCAAGTGTTCAGCTGAATTTCATAGAGCCTAAGGGCAGCTAATAGGACTGACACTCAGGTCATTTCTTGTGCATAATAATACAGAATTTGAGCATGACAGAATGCATCCATCTTTCCCAAAGCTTACTCTGCATCACAACTATGGTCCTTACATGGGTCAGAATCTCACTATTATCTGTTTTTTAGAAAGCAAACGTTCAGATCTATTTATTTATTACCCATTAATTTGATCTATTTAATGGAAGTTAACCAAATAGCTTGAAAGTTCTGTCCATATATATCAAATGCCTTATCTTAGCAACAGAAATAAAATGAATGTCTAGAGTAATTAGCAGGCTTATATTTTCTGTACCAGTTGAACAGTAGAGAAAAGCATGCTTCGCTACTTTAAGAAGCAAATTTTATTACAGATGTCTGAAATGGATCAGAACATTATTATCTTGCTGTGTCATTAAAAAAACGAAAGTTCACAGCAAATGCCAGTGTCTGTTAGGTTGTGGGTAATAAAAGGGACTTAATTTAGAATGATAGGAAAAAAAAAAAAAGAGAAGGAAACATAGGCCAATCAGGCTGAAGCATCTGTAGAGGGACTGAACTCAGTACCAAGTTTCAAGTGTGCCAGGGGAGAGAATGGAACATTGTAGTCTTTGTGCTACAAAGCCTTCATTTCCCATTACCAGCTGACTATTTTTAGAGCTACCCCAAAATATAGGGAGGCTTTTTTTTACATTTCAGAGTGTGACCATGATGAAACCTAGAGAGAAGGCCCATTAATGGCCACTATAAAGCTTTATTAAAAAATTATTTAGAAGCAGTGGAAACCTGAAAACCATCAAAACTTTATCAAATAGATAAAAATCAGACCATATGGGTTAGGTTAGCTGATGACACCAAAGAGTTAATACCAGCAAGAAAAAAATATTCCAATTCACAGCATGATCAGTATTTTAAGCTCCAGACAGCCTTGAAATATGTTTGTACAAGTTTAAGCCATCAAGTTCCATTTCTGCTAGACGGGAGTTTTTAAGAGCTACTTCCACTCGATTCAATTGATTTACATGATAAACAGTGCCTGAGCTAGGACCAGCCACTGTCTCATTCTCCAGCCTACACCAGGGAACCCAAGGCCCTCAACGTATCCGTATTTTTATTTGTGTTTCTTATTTTTAATTTACATTTCTCTGTTAATTTCTGAATTACTATGGTTAGTTAATAGAAGACAGAGCTATTATCGAGTAGCAGGTTACACAAGGCAAGTTCTTGCATGCCACATAGCAGGTTAAATTGGCCTGTTACTCTCCAGGACAAGGCTGAATGCACACTCTGCAGGAGCACAATCGGAGTTAAGAGCTCTGAATGCTCTTCTGTGGCAAATGGCAGTAGTCTGACCCTGCAGGACTTGTTCTGTCTTGCAGCAGTGTGATAAAACAAATGCCTCTTTGGTTAGAGGAATTAGTGCTGCCTTGTCTGCTGTGTGTCTAGGTCTCAGCACTCAGAGCCAAGTACTCTGTGTCAGGTGTGGACACACTGTGGCTAGGGGCCAAGACCTTAAGGGGTCTAGCAGTCTTTTTCCCACCTGCCCTATATAGTTCTCAAGCTCCCAGGTTATATGACAGCAGTTGCTGCCCAGCTGCATAGCTTCCCTCCAATTTAGAAGGGGGTTGCTCTATCATTTGAGAAACCACACTTGCTGCAACGAGAAAAAGGGCTGTCTCAGTTTGATACGCAGACAAGACAGGCAGATGCAATCTCCATGCCCTCTATTTCAAAGGGATGCTTCGAACACTGAGAAAGTTGTCATCGCCAGGGAATCTCTAAGAGGCTGTGAACTCACCTGGAAGGCTTTTCTTCAGTCCAGTCACCTCGAATGTCTCCCTCCTCCACCAGTTGCTATTTTCACAAAATCTTTCAAAAGCTATTATCTCAGAGATTACAGCTCTCCACCCAATCAGACAGCAGGCTAGAGAATTTCCATAAGAAATCAGAGTAAAGAGCACTAGAGTTGAATAGGCTTTTATTAGATGTGTCTGAGTAAATATGGTTGAAGTAGCTTCTGGACCGTAAGATGCTTCTCTGGATCAAGGCATGGTAATTGACTGCTCATCAGCAATCATTAATACTGGATCAGTTTTTATAACTACACTGCTCATCAGTTTTCACACTGAGTTTATATTCATTTATTTATGCTACACCTATACATTAAGAAGCTCATCTAAAGACAAATATTGGACCCAGGTGAGTATTTGATTTTTTTAATGTGAGTCTTTTATTTATCTTCATAATGTGTATTTTTAAATGCCAGCTAAGTCATGTACAGGATATTATAAGCCATATTCAGTCTTGCTGTAAAACAAGGATGACTCCACCAAAGATCCATTCACTTAAGCCAAGAATTTCAACAGTCTCTAGTCATTGGAAATACTATATGTATTGTTAATTTAAAACTCCAGAATTAAAGAACAAGTTTGGGTTCAGTCTTCCACTTTCCCCAAAAGACAGTTAACACAGATAAGTGAATGCAGTTGTTCTTTTTAGGCTCTCCTCCACCTACATCATCCCACTCCACACCTGGCTCATGTTTGTGGCCACTGTGTTCTCAAACAGATATGTATACTCACTGTCATATAGTAGTATTGGATAGTAAGAGGAGAAATTCAGAGAGTTTTCACACTCAAAAGTCATGATCAACATGATGTAAATGCTATGCTTCAAAATTAAGAAATGAGAAAAACTTCTAGGAAAGTCATACTCCACTAGAAAATCATACTATATCTAAAATGTATTTTCTTTTGTAAGAGAAATTCATCAAACACAAAGCATTTTTGACAAATAATAATGAGTTAAAACTCCCTGATAGGGTGCAACCAAGAGCGACTGACTTTCTCCAGACTCATTTAATCTTCAGGAAATAACATGCACCTTAACTATCATAATTTGATTTAAATCATTCTCCAAAGTGCATTAAGACAAAAAGGGAATTTAACAGCATATCTATTGATATGCTGTTGTTACTGAAACTGTGAAGCTGAACAAAGGGGAAAAAAGTCTAATGAACAGCTGGCAGTGAATAAAGAAAATTACAGAAATGGCTAATGTTCGGTCTGGGACAGGGTGTGATACTTAAAATAAACAAAAGTGCCACAAAAGAATTCCTACCTGCATGCATTTCCAATAGCTGACTCTGCTGATACTTGCTGGTTTTGTTAGCATTGGCTTTCTGAATTCACTGATAACACCAAGTTAGTAATTTTGTACAGAAGGTTGAGATACAGGCATTTCCAGCCATATCTTTCAGATGACATATTTATGGAAATATTGCATTTTATTGCAATCTTACATTTATGATTTAGCTGTACAATATGCAGTGCTATTATTGTCATGTAATAGGCTGGCAGCTTTTCTAAAAGTGAACACCTGCTAATAGGTGTTGATCCTGCTAGCAGATACAAATAATGACTCACTGCAGCAGATGGGGCTCCTGAACTCTATCCTCCTTTTACCAGAGGTAGGAGACCCTCTCTAGAAGACCAGCTCTGTGTTGGTTTCTTCTCAGGGAGGCACATTCCAGATAGTCTGTGGAGAGTGATGACCCAGAATGCCTCTTATTTTTGTAATGATGCTTAAGAATAGAACAATTCACAAAAAAATTAGCATCGACAAGCTGTCCTGAAGCAGGCTTAAAACCCTAACTGTTTACATTCCAGATGCATTTGTATATGCTTTCCCTCCATCAGAGGTCATGAATATCAGGGTAGGTGTACCTAGTAAACCAGTATAAATTCACTGTCTTTGGTTTTACTTGTCGTGCCTGTTATTCAAAGTAATTTGTTGGTTTTTTAGCTTTCAGCCCACTATCTTTACTTTGCATTATAAGTGCAGGATAACTGGATTTTGCAGTAGTTTGTGCAATGGATTAGAATTTGCTATTTCCCCATAAGCCAGTATCATTGGAATAGCATACTTCAAACACACTGCACACATCTTCCTCTAATATTTTTTTTCTATGACACAGCTACCTCCAATAATATGTCCGACAGTGAAGTAGTTTGCAAGGGTACATTCATATGAGACCAGAGCTTGTAGACAAAAGACAATCATTCCAAACTACTGCTAATTCAAAGGTAGTGACAACTGTTAAACTGCTGTGAGACTTCCTCCCTAATGTTAAGATCATGAGTGGACTTTAACTATGCTTTAAAAAAAAAAAAACAAAACAACTTTTGGCCCTTTTTTTAAAGATCATAAGCTTTTCTGACAACATCCCTAAATGGGTCATTCCAATATGTCCCATCTCTAATAATATTATTGGGTTTTTTTGCCTCCCTTCTTAGACAGATCCATGCTTTTTCCACAATTATCCACTCTCTCTCTTTAATTAAATTATTCCATTAAACACAGGAAAGCTTTAAAAAATCTTAAAAGAAAAAAAAATGGGGTAGAGGTAACACTAATTAAAAGGCATAAATCCAAAGCCATAGACAGAAGAGGTTATGCTAGCATCCTCATCCAGGAGAAGTATGATCTGAATAATTACTTTGGGACTTTTTTTTGCTTTTTCTTTCATTTTTCTTTTGTGTCTTTGCATACACTTGATAAGTAACCATCAAAAGTAGTTTGTAAGTTCCCAACACACAGAAAAAAAAGGATAGATTCTGACTTTGTCTTTTTGTCTTTTGATTTGTGCCAACAGGACTGTTCAACTCAAATGATGAAAAAACCTCCCAGTGTTATTTTTAAGGAATGACTATGGCCTTTCTTGTAAGGGTTCAGAAAAGAGAGAAGGACCTCAAACAGAATGCAAGTACTTTTCCCACATGCAGACTGGGAACAGTTCTTACATCTTCTTGCTGTTTGTTGTAAGCAAGCAAAAAATATTTATCTGATATACCAGGAGCTTCTCTAAATATCTCTTCTGGGTTGTTTTATGAGGACAGTCTAGCAGAACAGTGAAGATTAACTGTGTGCACTTCTCATTCTATCACTGACCAATTGCTCTCATCACCATGTTATTCCTTGTTGCACTGATGTATTATATTCTGAAGAAGATATTGTAGTATTCTGTCAATGCAGAACATCCCTTCAAGCTCAGTGTATTGCTTTGGTAAATAAAGTACATAAAACCTCACCCCTTTGCCGTATGTGCTCATACTGATTTTTTATTGATTCTTCAGAATTTCCAGTGGATATACTTGAGGTAAAAAAATAACTGAAACTAAAAAAAAGTCCAAAAATTTGAGTAACCTTCTTGTCACCTACAACCATTTAAATTTTTTAAAGTTTTAGTGGATTACTTTATGACAAACCAGACGGTTTAGCATACATGTGAGTTACTTTTTCAGAGTCCTCAGGGTAAAACTCATGTTATTTTGTATTAAAACAACCAGAGCAGATCATACATAGCTATTCATGTAAAATATTTCACACTTTCTCAAGCAAAAGAAAAGAAGGTAATTGCAAATGATGCTGTTGTCAGGGAAAAAAACAAAACCAAACCAACCAAACAAAAACCAAACAAACAGACACCCCACAACAACAACAAAACCAAACCAAAAAAAACCAAAACATCAAAACAAAGAAACAAACAAAAATTAAAAACCCAAACACAAAACTACAAAAACATAAACTAAAACTATGCAAGTTTGCAGTTTTTTAGAATTTAGTGTACATGAATATCTCTACGGTAAGGTTTTTCAAACTCATTAACCCATCTGAATGGCTTAGACTCTACAAAACCCAAAGAATTTCCACTTAAGGACTGCAGAACAACGACTCAAGGATTCCCCATGCCAACACTTACAAAGGCTAAAGGTTCAAAAGGAGAGGTATAAAGATGGCAGTACTTAAAATACTGAACAACATAACAGAAAGTCATCACACCATAAACAGAGTATTCCAGGCAATACATAACACTCTGACACTCATAAAGCTGGTCAATGCTGACCATGACATACGTTCTTAAATCTGAGAGTCCAAAAGAATTCCCAGTCATAGCCTATATTACCACAGTGGTCCTTTGGTTTGGTGGATAACCACAGTTATCAGCTGGATAATCCATTTGCAGCCTGCTGGAGGCCTTGGCCTAGGCAAACAGAAACACTGGCTCTATGACCAAAGGAAAGAAAAGCTCCAGACACCAAAAAAGCAACAGGATTCTTGGGACAAGAAGTAAAACAAACAAAACAGAGGCAGGAATGAGATCAAAAGGTCTAAACAGAAGTACATGATGAGACAAGAACAGACGTCTGGAGAGCAGCCACAGTTCTGCAAAACATTTCTTAGCAGACAGAGAAGACTACTCAGATGATGAAGTTCACATCACAGCTACAGAGTCAGACCTAGAATAAACTGGGGGTGGAGAGCTAGGGTGCGGGAGGCAGGGAGACAAAGATATTGTGCCATGTTGTGTGACAGAGTTGTAGGCAGCCAGATGTACAATGGATTCAATTCAAGCAAGAGCTGCAGGCATCTGTCAAAACAGCACCTCCCCCATGGAGCTTCCTCCTGTCTGGCTGACGGATGGCTTCAGAGTTGCCAAACACATTCGTTCATCAGTGGAAGAGGAGCACCAAAAGCCATCCCTTATTAACCTCCTGAAACAATTCGATCAAAACCCATTTCCAAAAGTATGTGGGATAATATAATCTGAACCACAAATCATTCCTTTTCCCAGGTATCCAATGTTCTGTTTGTCCATCACTTTAGTATTAGAGCATCAGACTTCCTAACTAAATCTCAATAACCCTGAATAAAATCAAACTCTGAGGTGTCTAGGCAAAATATTTTAATTTCTCAATATCAGCAGAAATGTGGTGTGTGAAGCTTTCTTTAATGTTAGAGAAGACAGTGGAACAGGCTCCTTGCTTCCTCATCTACAAGGGAAAATTCATCCTCTAGTTTATAATGACTTCTCTGTGGCTGTTTCCATGGAGAATTAAGAGAAAAATTTCACAACATGATTCCCACACAGATACCCAGAGATTCAAAAAGATAATGAAAAAAACCCCTCTAACAGTAACACTGAATATCTGACAAATCTGGTTACCAGACATATCATACATAATATCTATAAAAGGACTGCCTTTGTATATTTGACCTTTCTGTTTAAATTATATTGATAAAAACAGTGTAGTTTAAGATGGTCAACATAACAAATCCAAAACATTTGTATCCTTCCTGACAATTAAGTTAAAGAGGATGTACAAAACCAGAATACTATATGGTTCCTTTCATTGTTGTAAGGGGCAAATTCCTTTTTCATTCTGAAAATAAGAAGACAAATTAAAGGTTCAACACTAAGAATATATCCCAAGAGGCATTTGGAGCAATTTTCCTAAAAAAGGACAGTCATTGAAGGGATTATAATTCATCGCTTCCCTAAAACTATATTCTTTCAGCAACCTCACGTGTAATCATTCATATTTCAAGTTTTAGTGCCATTGATTGCTCTCACTTTTTCAGGGATTAACCTGATTTCAATGAGGTGAGCTTATGCTCAGCAAGCTTAGAGCACAGAGCCTGAAATGTATTTCAGGGACAGAATAACTTTACTCCATAACCATACAACCCTGAAGTGTCATAGCATTTTGTTTCACAGTGACTTCCACTGAGGACAAGTTTTTAAAATAGGCATCACTAAGCAATGGGTCAGAAGTATGTTTATGTCCCTGAATTGTTCCAGCTTTCCAAACAAGAGAAATTGATAATTTGGGTTTTTGAATGAGGCTTAGCTTCCTTGGAAGCTGAGCTGAGGAAGATTATCAACATGGGGTATACTTTCAAAGAGTCAAATGGGGGTATAACTGTATTTTTCATGTACTATTCAAAAGCAAATACATGTCTCTGCATTTTCAATTGAGGAGCATCTGAGTAAAAGTGAGAAATAAACATGTATACTTACATATATATACATTTTGTTGTTGTTTTTGTTCCTTTTTATAGTATGTCAGAATTTATTCAGTTTACTTGAGTCATTCATATCCATTGGCTGCAGAGGAAAGGATCTGATCTAGGTAGGTAATGTCTCAGGGGAGTTCCCTCCTGACTCATAAACAATTTTGTGAGTAATCTGTAATTAAAGTGTTTTAATGATACTTAAGGTATCTAACAGCACATTTCCACACATGTATGCCACATTGTCACAGACATATGCCAGGGGCTGCGTATTCCATGACTATAGATAGGCCCCTTTCACATACACCCTAACACTTTTTGAATGAGACTTTGTATGGGCTTGCTGGGGTTTTTTTTGGCTTTAGTTTGCTAAGAGAAAGACTGCTGTGAAACAAGAATGAGAGCCACTCCCATTACAGTAAAATTTTATTGTTAGTAAACTAAATCTAATTTTTATTCCTCGTTCCTCAGCTTAGGTTACTGAAAATGTTCATATAATCCTTAATAAATGCAAATCTTCGTTTCCCCAATTTTTCAAATCTGGAACTCAAAGCTGGTACTTAACATCGAGATCTGGAAACCTTACTAAATAAGCTGTTTGTACTGAAAAGTTTTCTGTAGTTTTACACATTAAACTTCTGGATACTCTCTAACCTTTTTTTATTGGAAGTGTGCATTGTTTATGTGGGAGATCAAAAGATTTTCAAAAATGAGTTCTTGTATTTATCCACATAATTAGCCCTCCTGATTCCAACAGAGAATTGGAGTTTAGATATATCTTAGAGACAATCTTTAGGAGTTTATATTTGCTCTTAGCCCAAATAGTTTATATCTGTAATCATTAAATGTATTCTGTGGGATAACAATTTCCAGATCAGGTTTCACATTCTGGTTTTCCTTAAATGAATACAGGCTTCTAAACCATATTTGTGTATGCATCCAACACACACACAAAATAACAACTAATTAGGAAAAAAAAAAAAAACAAACAAAAAAAACAACTTAGAAAAGTCTTCTTGTTAAATATTTGACTGATTACTTAAGCAGATCATTTAGCTGGACATATGTATATTAAAAAAAAAATAAAATAATAAGGAACAAAAGAAAAGAAAGAAAACCCATCACATTCAAAGAAACTCTAAAATTACTGTAAAATTTTGGAAAAAAAAAAGTTAATTTACAACAAAATGAGTAGCTCTACTTAGGTATTGTTCTTCACAAGGTAAATGTAGGTCACTAGTATGCACTCTTGTGAAGACCAGTGAGCAGTGTTCTTTCAAAACAGATTTGGGCAAAATCAGAATATATCCCATAATATTTTAGTGTTTATCACAGTGGCAGATGTTCCTACTCACGATCAGGCATATTTGCAGCACAGGCTTTGAGTTACATCCAAGTTTGGGCCAGGAGGAATGCAAGGGGGTGCATGCCGTTACCCCGCCTCTAGCCCACAACTTCCTCAGGAAAAAAAAATACCCCAAAACCCCCTCACATTATGGTTAAAAGAAAGAGACAAATCTTGTATGAGTAAATACATTCTCCATTTGTTGTGTTCATCTGCTTCATCATTCTTTTATTAATTGAAATACTGGCAAGTAAATTCTGTTTCTCACCTTCTTCTAGATAATAAGACTATCTAGAAATAAAAGCCTGTAAGAACTGTTATTACCCATGTCCAAATAAGCATTAAGGTCTATCTTTAAATGGTTGGCTTTATAGGCATAGCATGCTAAAAACAGT
Organism: Megaceryle torquata; assembly: GCA_024611175.1. NCBI lineage: Eukaryota > Metazoa > Chordata > Aves > Coraciiformes > Cerylidae > Megaceryle > Megaceryle torquata. The sequence continues at coordinate 8,130 of JANIJG010006463.1, read as the reverse complement.
ATAAGTTCAGATAACACTACAGTTTGGAAAACTAGAGAACTAGAGAAAGTCAAGCTAAGTTAAACTGCCTTGTTTTTCTTTCAGACTTAGACTGTGCTCTTGAAAAGTCCATGCATAACAACTGAGTTATGCTTTTGAAACCTAAGAACGTATCAAAGGACTCTGATTATAATATTGCATCTTCCAAACAATCACTAAGGAATAAATTGAAGAAAGAAGTAAGCTCTTCCTGGTATGCAAAACAAAATTACCAAAATGTGTTAACAAGATATTAGGCAACAAATATGAGTGGTGTATATGAGTTATTTATATTTAAAATGCCAAAGAGTGCCTATATGCAAGGGTGTTATACACCCTGACAGCTAATTAAACTTACGATCCATATAGGAATAGCATCACATCACGGTGTAATTAGTTTACCGGCCGGTGAGTCAGAGAATCAGATCCTATAATAATTACTTACATAATTTCTATTGTAAGCAAAAGACAGCAAACATGTTCTGGTTTCTTTAAAGTGTATGAACACATTTTGTACAGTAAAAAATGAGTGTAATCACACGAATAGCATCCACTAGCTCTGACTAGTTACAATCAACATCCAGTTATTTTAGATTCTTCTTCCACATAGAACAAAGCTCATACCTGACTTGAATGGCACAGAATCTAAAGGTCTTGTAAGACTGCAAAAACATACATGTGATTAAGCTAGGCAGAGGAGCAGTGAGAGAGCACCACAGTTAACACTAAGACCTCTATTACAGTTCACTGTCACATACACATTTACATTACTTCCTCTCAGTTTTGTTTCATCTCTCATTTTCATCTGCTTAATTTGCTTTTATCAAGACTGGATTCTTGCCTCTATCACACTCTGGAAAAAAGCCCGCTCATTTTACAGCTGCTGAGAACAATTAAAACGTGTAGGGCAGGAGTATGAAATTAACAATTTTTTTAGTCTCAGTTACTAATGGACTCTTGCCCTGAAGAAAAATGTCAACTCTGTTTCTGTTTCACATGCAGCAATAAAACCCATAGTAAACCTGACCTCTGAAATTAGTTTATCTTGGAGTATAATCTGAATCTTTAACAACTGAAGTAGTTAAAGGAAGTAACTATTACCTATCATTCACTTTATATGCTGAGTACACTTTGAAAAAATCTTTAGCCGTATGATTATGTATACCAAAAAGAAAAAAATTATATATGATGTTTCCATATATTTCCATAATTATATTCAGTTTATTATCAGACTTTCAAGTAGGGGTATATACTTTCCTCAATATGGGGTTTGCTAGAGCTTATAAAAATAACTCCTTGTGAATTTAAGCTGGCGACACACTGCCTTTGCTGATGCTGGTGCACACCTTCATAAAAACAGTTGTGTTTTAAATGAGTATTTGATTGATTTGTTTTTAAGGGGATTAAAAGGAACAATGCTTGCATGACCTAATGCAATCACATTCCTTAGTTGCTACCCCAATAATGTTGCTCCTTCCAAGAAAATAACCTTGTACTTTCAGAATGGTGAATACAGTCAGAATGTCTCTGACTTGTGGTTGTTTAGAAATGATGATGAAGAATATATGAGGCTTTTTCAGCTAACTACTAAAGAAGGAAAACGATACATGCCAAACCACTGCTGAATCATGTCAACTAGCAAATCCCTAACTCTAAGGCTCCCATCTTAACTGGAAAGAAAAATTGTTTGGGAATTATTGCACAAAAGTACATGTTAGACTGCACGTATTTTTAGAGCAAGAGAGGCAAGAAAAAACATATGTGTGGGGTACGAGTAACAGAAAAAAGAAGAGTTGGGGTTGCATGTTACAAATCATGGTTTGGGGCATGAAGGAGGTTTCTGAAGAACATTGTTACTGCTTCAGCCTTTTTTTGTCTCCACACCATCAACCAAAATTTACAAGCCAAAAGCTCAAACGAAAGATGTTCCCCTACGAGACATGGAGCAGGGTTCAGTGACCTGTAGTGCTGTATCCCCTCTGTTATTCAGTTTCTCTGGTCTTCCTTTCATACAAGAATAGCAATATTTTCTTGTTTGCTTTGTTTAAGAACAAGAATTATCTATTTCAGCAGGCAATTTAAGTGGAAAATATCCTCACTAAAAGTAGAATTTGGATCAAAACGAGCACAAGGTGTGGGGGAGGTGGGTAGGATACTTGTGTGTGTGTTTCTTTTGTAAGATGATATATAATTAATCATTTTGTTAATATATTTGATTAATTATTCTTGCTGAGGGTTAGTGTGAAAGACAAAGGTATTCATGTGCTTAAAAAGGGATTCAATAAATTCATAAAGTAAAGCGAGCCAGCTCAAGGAGTGCCTAACTAACTAATTACTGGATCATCAGGTATTTCAAGGGAAAGATCACATTGTATGCAGTCTTCTATTATTATCCTTTCTCTGAGCTTATTCTGTTACTGGATTAGATGAACTTTTGGTCACCTCCAATAGTCCATGTCTAGTCTTTAGTTTGGTCTTGAAACTGCTACATGAATTGCATGTATAGGTATATGTAAATATATCTGTATGTATATAAGCTGTATATCCTTTATAAAGCCACATCACTTTGGAGTGGAAGTTGATGGTATATTACTAATACTCTGCTATATTATCGTTACCTTATTTTTCTTTATAAGTGTTTGGATTTTTTCTGTATAGGACTCCACTATTTGGGACAAATGTTCTTCTGCACAATTTGTCAATGATAAAGAAGAGGAACAAAGGGAAATGGAAGTGTGTGGTACCGGTAGGACATCACCAGCCACAAGGAGAGCAGAGCTGTGCTGTCTTTTCTATACAACATCCATTTAAGTTGGCAGTCAAGGGCCTTAAGAGGTCCTGTCTTAAAAGGCCCTAGGAGGCCTGCCAGAAGATGGATGGCAGCCCATTCAGGATGCTAGCATGCAATGAAACAAAACCAGATTACTGCCTTGAAATTGGTGCTGTTCAAAGGGTATTAAAATAACATTGCGTTGTTTCCTAACAAGATTACCCAGACAAATTTCTCCCATAGCCAGCCTCTCCAGTCCTCCAGTTGCCTCTACACATGTGGATAGATGCTGTCTTCATCTTATGTTTCACATCAGAGAGGCTGAGGACACCATGTGTAACAGCTCTGGTTTGTCACTTGTAATGCTGGTTTCATCTGCAGGCCTAAGCAGATACTGAAATGCACATCCCATGGCAAAATGCTAAAAAGATAAAATTATGCCAGATTATCAGATTTTTAATTTTTTTTTTTTTAATTGTCAGCTTTTCTGGAAATGAGTTAGGTATGCAGATGCACTGAAAGTGTTACTAGTACTGTCTGAATACTAGAGTACAGAGTGTGGTGGTGTCTGGAATAACAAAAAAAAAGCATCAATCCTCTATGGCTAAGTTAGGGTTTGCATTAGCTACCCTCCCCTGTGAAAAGGCAGCTCTGCAATGTCTGCAAGATATAATGAGCCCTATTTTTCTATTAATAGCTCACAAAAGGACTCACACCAACACAAGTGTGCATACTTATGTGTTACATACACAAGCATCACTAGTGTAAAAGCTAGAAAAGAGGAAATTCTGAATTGCCACAGTTTAGCCTCCCAATGTTAATTACTTGCCTGTTACTTACAGACTTTTCTATGTACTCCTTTTAAATTGTTCAAATAGTTATTGTTTGCCTGCAATCATTATAATTTATGAAACCTATTTTTAAAATTGAAAATGCAATTTAGCTTTGTATTTAAGAAAATGTGGTTTAAGTATATTATTGGAAAAAAGGTGTTTCCTGTGTGGCCTGCTTTCCCTACTCAGAATTAAGAATTCTTTAGCACCATTTAAGCATTTTAAAACAAACAAACAAACAAAAAGGTAATTTATTGCCATGAGTAAAACCATCAAAACATCCTAATTAGCTGGGTTGGTAACCTTGAGGACTTTCATGAGAGATAAAAAGACAGCAGAAATTCTTTCTTTCATTCCTGTTCCACTTCCCCTTGCCCCACTTCCCTCTTCTCCTACCAACAGCAGTCAACAAATGCAAAGTATTGTAGTACCTACAACAAAAGTTTTCTGATTTCCAAAAGACTAGTTTATCTCTGCCAGCTTGTGTATCTGCTGTAACATTGCCATTTATCTTGCTAAATGAACTCTGTATCCTGACTATACCGGGATATGCCTAAACTTTGCTCAGTGTTTTTACTGAGAATGTTCCATTTCTGCATTCCTGTTGCTTGAAGTTGTCAGAGGAGAAACTTTGCCACTAAACAAAGACCTTTTGATATTTTTTCTAAGCTGTTGCCGAGTGATTTTTGCATGTTTACCATTAAGCAAACCTTTGGGAACTGTATCATCATTGTAAAGCTTCATGGTATGACACAGTGTAATGACAGGGGAGGAAAAATTGTCATTTACAAGAATACAGCTATTTTTTCATCATTTCAGTCACCTGCATGTTCACTGTAACACACACACACAAAAAGATATTTCAGTGTGTTGATGTTTCTTCTTCATTCTATTCCTTCTGGTGAACTTCTTTGCCCTGAATTCATAATATTTGGTTAGAATTTACTGGAGAAACTGATAAATATTCAGTGAATAAGTAATTTATAAGGAAAAAAAATCACCTCTTCTTTTGCCATGATAACAGATCTGGAAAAGGGCTCTTTAGGCAAATAATGTTTTTCTTTTATGGCTACTAGAAAATGGCAGTTGGAGGGAAAAGAAAAAAATATTAAAGTAACATAGCTCCATGAACTTTTTGTTAATGATATCATATGTTCTCAGCACCCAAAGATAACTAAACAAAAAAACCCCACACACATAGTAAATACAATTTTAAACAGTTTTACAAAGAAATCCTAGCTCATACTCAACATTTCAGTCTCACACTGAGAGTGATTAGTATTAACAGCTGCGTTTTTCATAAAATGGAGGTAATTACCTCCTTGCTTTACAATGTAGAAATGAAAAGCATCGTCTGCATTCTTTATTTTATTTTCAGGTGATATCAAAGATGGTATTTAAGCATTAAAATATATCTTCAGTAGAAATAAGATGAATAAATTTTGGAGTAAATTAAAAAAAACCACAAAAGTAACAAACAAACAAAACCCAAACAAACAAACAAATCCACAGAAACCCAAAAGAAAATACAATTTGCACCTCCTATATCACTCAAGCTTCTGAATTTTCTAGAAAAACCTTTGGGTAAGACACTGACATTGTGCTTGGAGATCACGTCTGCCTACAACTTGCATGAACATCGTCATCCTGCCAACAGCTGGGCAGAAGCTTCACCACACCCAGATCATCCTTCCTAGCCTGCATACCAATTTAGAGACAAGACAACCTGCTTGCTGGAGGTGAAATTCCCTTTCTTGATCATAAAAAGAACTTAAGACATTAATTACAAGGACCTAAAGGGTGGAGTCAACCTGGAGCAACTAGGTCAAAATATAATGAACACTGTCTCCTGAAAGCAAAGGAATGGTGAAGTTTCATGGATGTATTGTACACAAGCTAAGAATGAGGGTTTTTTACTGAAATAGAATGTAAGACATTTCTTATCAATGAAGCAAAATGTCTAAATAAAACAAAACCAAAAAAATCTACATTTTTCTAGAAAATGAGAAGTCATTGATGGCCAAATTTAGCAAAACTTATCTGTGTTTGTCTTGCCAAGGATTTATTCTTATTAGCTTTATGTTTATTGCTGGAGTGGAAAATATATTTCAAAAGAGTAGAAAACCACATGCAAAAACATTAATCTTCGCCTTGTCTTAGCGATGAGAGACTGTTTTGTTTCATTTATTCTCACCTTTAGAAATCTGTGCAAGTCTGCTCTTGCTTACAGCCCTGAATTCATTATTTTCTACTTCCTTCTTGTTCCTTATTTGTTTCCCAAACCTCTTCCTAAATGTCAGCTTTGAACTATTATTTTCTGGAGTTTCAAGAATTTATTCCTACTGTTTCACCTTAACGTGAAATTCTAGATTCCTAGAAGTCAGTGATAAATTTCACATCAACTTCATCAGGGATTTCACCCTGACTAATTCCATCTTTTCATCTGCTGACTAATGTCCTGATTTTTTTTTTTAACTCTTTTCAAAACCACTGTTCTTACATTTTAATCTTTCTGACACACACACACACAAAAATCCCAACCAACAATAAACAAACCAAAACGCCAAAATTTCAGTTCCCCTAACACCACAACCAAAATGTGGCAGCACTGAGGAAGGAAAATCAATGTAAGTAATACAGATTCTTGAGGAATAAAATCATAATTCCTGTGACTTTTTTTTGCCACCTTCAAGAAATCATTCAATTTTTCAGTGCCTCTGTTTCCTCCTTTGTATTATGATAATTATCTTTCTCATTAAGAAAACAGTTGATTCAGTAAAAACCAAACACTATTTGACTAGCACTGTTGTAATGGGCCACCAGATGCCCAAGGAATATAATCATTCCATGCTAAGGGTGACCCTAGATTGCATCAGGATTGAGATAAAATAAGTTTTAATTTAAGACACTGTGACCATGTTTTCTATAGTAAGTCCTTTGTTCTTTTTTTGCAAGTATGTAATCTTTAAGAAAAAATGGGTATTTATATTTATATTCTTACTAAAGACAGTGAATGCATTCATTCTAACATCACAAAAATAAACGGGTAAACAATTCAGATCATTCAAAAATATATGTAATATCAAGTTAGGACCTTTAAAATTAATTTTTTTTTAAATCCTTTGTCTATCTCTTTTCGTGTGTTGTGGTACAAATTACGACAATGGATCTCTAGAGTAAAGATTAAAATACTTCTTTACAGCTCTAATCAGTTCTGACCTGCAGTGCAATTTTGTAGTACTTGGTTGTTAGTTACCAGCAGCTTTGTTTCTTTTTCTAAACAAAGTTGTCAAAGCATACACAGAAAGTTGTCAGGTCTTGACTATTGGTCTTAGTCCCATAGCTTGCTAGTTAATTTACATACATTTTGGCAAAAGTCTGATGAGAAATTAAATAAATTATTATGCTCTCGTAATATATAAATCAATTCCATTCTTTATTAGAAATCTTTTACAAGGAGTATTAGATAATTAAGCTGCTATATAGTAACTCATGCATATCAAATATCTCAGCCAAGAAGGTTAATTGAAGCTCCCTCTTCATCATTGTAAATGTCTTCAAACTGCTTTGACTGGGTCAAGTTGAACCAAAATAGGTAGACTCTAATAAATGCTTTGAGCAAATTAATGATAGAAAAAAAAACATTAAGGAAATAATATATTTCTTTATATATATTTCTGGTTTTTAAAAGAATATTACACAATTAAGTTGTTGGGGTTTTTATTTTTTCCTTGACTTCTAATATCAAGTAGGATGTCCTTATAAAATGGAAGAAAAAAAAATAGTTCATTTGTCTCAATAAGTACCATTATTAAGTAAGAACTTCCCACTAGGCACTAATCATTGAACTTTGTACAGCCACCATTTTCTTCTCTGGCAATACCTAAGATAGATACAGCCTCCTTAATACTTATTGTTTTCTTGTGTTTGTCTCACCTTATCGCACAACATATTGTTGGACTTGGTATTAAAGATCTTTTCCAACCTAAACAATTCTATAATTCTATGATTCTATATTGACTAAATACATGCACAGTTTGGTACAATTTAAAAATTAACTCAGTAAAGACAGATCTTTGTGTTCATAGAAGCTACAGTCACGGGAGTCAGCCAACTTCAAATAACTTGGAAAACTGTGGCAACATAAATTGAAGGCAAGGCTTTTAATTAGCATTACTGTTACTGCACAGTAACAGCTCGCAAGCATTGACTTCTACAACATCCACTGGATATACACCACTCATTTTACTTGTATTTTCCTTTTACATATATATTACATATATATTGTAGTGGGAAGAAAACAAAGAAAGATTTTACAGTTTTGGCTTGAGGGAGGTGGGGTGGTGGTGGTGCTAGTTTAGTTTTAATTTAATTCAGACTATTCTCTTGCAGTCTGCTAATTTAAAATATACATATCCTACAGAACTCACTTCCGTTAACTTCTGGTCTTCTTTAATTGAGCTGCTTTATTTTAGAGGATTCCATCCCTCCCTCTAGAAAAACTCCCCC
>JANIJG010006461.1:5093-23260 GCA_024611175.1 Megaceryle torquata | reverse complement strand
AGCAGCCCGCCGCCAGCGCCCCCGCGCTTCCCCGCCCCCGGAGGCGGCCGCCTCTCAGCCCCCCGCCCGCCGCCTCCTTCACGGATGAATGGGAGCGGGAGGAGGCGGGGGTTCTCCGGCCCGCCCCGCCCCGCTCCCTGAATGAGAGCCAGGGCGGACACCGCCCCGCCCCCACACGCTCCCCCCCGTCTCCGTCTCCGTCTCCGTCTCCGCTTTCGTCCCCGCTCGGCTCGGCTCGCGTTCGCGGCCGCTTGCGCCGCCGAGGTGGGAGCTGCCCGCCGCGCGCATCCGCCCGCCGGTTGCGGAGGGGAGCACCGGCCGGTTCCCCGTACAGGGCAGGTGCCGTCCCCTGTCCGCTGCCCCTTGCCGCGGCCCGTACGCCCTGTCTCTGTCCTTCCGAAGACACCCCGTGTTTGTTATTCCCAGAGCGGCGCCGGGCATGGCCGAGCCGTCCGAGGCTGTGAGACGGAGCAGCAGCTCCGTCTGAGAGGCGGAGCCGACGGCCCGGGCGGGCAGGGCCGGGGAGGTTTGGGGGGGTGTTCAGCACCTCGGACCGGCGGACAGGGACGGACGGCGGATGGAGGCCTCCGGCCCTCCCCTACCGGTTTCCTCCAGTGAGCTCCGCCAAACCCTCTCCGCAAGCCCAGTCCCAGCAGCGAGCGGCTGCCGCCGCAGCTCCTCTACGCGCAGGGGGAAGCGGTTTTCACGGCGTCCCGCGGCAAAGGCCCCTTCCGCGCAGCCTTAACTTTCCCCGCGGCTGGGGACACCCGCATTTCCAGCGGAGGAAGCGAAACCCAACCCCGTTTTCCAGTCACCGTGCAAACCCCACCTCGGCAAAGAGGAATGAGAAGTTCGGGGGAGAGCGACTCACCCAGGACGTTCCCGACGAGCGCCACGATGAAGACGACGATGTAGCCGGCGATCAGCGCCCACTCATACTCCTTGGGATGCAAATACTCCTTCCAGAGGTATCGCAGGAACTCCTCATCGTCGTAGTCGGAGGAAAGGGTTAAAAGAGCCTCCCGCGTTTCGTTTAGCTCCGAGCCGGTAGTCCAATTCCTGCACGGAGGGGAACCATCCTCGGATTGAATCCCGGACATCCCTGGTGGTTGGTCCGGGGGCTGGGGAAAAAAACCAACCCAGACCCTCTCAGAGCATCCGAGCTTTCTCCCGCCCTTCCGTCGAGGCTTGTGGTTGCCAGTGCGAAAAGCGGGGTGTGGGGAGAAAAATGACGCGGGAACTTACGGGAGCCAATGCGGGAACAGGCTGGGGATCCGCGTCGGTCCCCAACCCGCCCTGACCAGCCTTTTCACCGACAGGGCAGGGGAAAAGGCTGGGCAGGGTGGGTTGCATGCCTCGGGTGCTGCACTGCATCTGCCCTCCGCTGGAAGAGTCACGTCCCTTTCGGACGCCGCCGATTTTCGTTCCTCAAACCGTGCACATGCAACCACCCCCTCACCCCACCCCCCTGCATCTCTGCACGCCTCTCCATCCCCATATCTCTGCCCCCGACCCTGCGCCTGGTTCGTCCACCCCTCTTCCAACTCTGCTTCCCCTCGGTTTCCCACCATCTGCACAAACATTTCTCTTTAGACCTTTCTACATTAAATACCATATATATTCAAGATGCTTGTAGATTAAAGGCAGTGGAAGGCTGCTGTGGAAGGCAGCACAGGATGAAAGAAGCCATTAAAAACGAGTGGCTAATGAAGCTGTCTGTACCTCTTTGAAAACTAGGGTGAGTATGGGATTAAACCAGAGGACTTAACCATCATGGGAAAATCCTTAAGAGCACTAATCAGACAAGTGCAGGGTTTCATCGGATCTGAAGACTGCCGAGAGCTCGCTGTAGGCTTGAGTCTAGTGTGCAGTCTCCCTGTGCTGAGGTTGTTACAAACGTTCAGCTTGGGATCTCAAGCTAACAACTGACCCTTAGGTATTCCAAATTGATCTGAGCTGTCAGAAAGCATTTCCAGAGAGCTTGGAAGTGCTAGTTAAACAGCGTGATAGGATTCCTGGCTTCTGATCATTGTTTCTTGAATTATTTTCATTCTCTGCTCTGTGTCTACTTACCGAAAGAGAAGATGTAGATCTGGACTTGTCCCTCCCCAACTGAAAAAAACCCCTCCATTTATTCAGGTAATTTGTTCACTTCCTAGCTGAATAATTTAATGAGCCTGGTATAAGCACCACTTCCATTGTGAAATGTCTCACCTTGCTCAGTTATGCATTTCATTACAGGGTTTGCACCCCCGTAGGACTGGAGGAACTAATGTGATGGGATTCTACCTCCATCAGATAAGTGTAATAGAGAGGTAGATATTAATTCCAGACAGTACTTTAGGTTCCTGAATTGTTCTTTATTGTGCACAGCCTTCTCTAGTGCCTTCAAAATCTAATAGAGCATACCTACCCCTGGTCTACCTGCACCTATTTCTATAGACCTTATCTCTTTGATTTAGTTCACTGTAAAACAAATAAAAAAGTTCCCTTTTCCATGGGGAATCTGAGTGGACTTCTAGGCTAAATATATTTAAGAGTGAGATAGACATACAGGTAAGATCAGCACCTATCTTACATAAATGAGAAAGGTAGACTTTGCCAGCATCATGAATAAAGATTAGACACTGCAACTAGTGAAAACATCTAAGAATATATTAGATGAGGTGTGAGTTTTAAGAAGTGGTTTAAACTCTCCTGAGAATGTAGGAATGCAGGTCAACTTGGTACATGAAAAGACATGTATTTAAGGATCTTTTTGTGGTCTTTGCTAGTGGTGATAAGACTCAGAGCATGACCATTTGGTGATCAGAAGCAGACAACCACATTCACACTCCAGTTTGTTTCATATTTTAAAATGTTGGTCCATAATCCCAATATTTGCTCCCAAGTTTGCTTCCAATATTTGCTTCCAAATTTGTTTCCAATATTTGCTTCCATAAAGTCTGAAACAAGCAATGCCTTTTTTGACAGAGAGTACTTTTTATTTCTTCCCTCACCAGTAGTAAAGAATTTAATTAAAAAGGTATAAGTATTAAGAAACAACATGGTTTTATGAAAAATATATCTTATGGCTCATTATCTTTTCAACAAGTTTACAAGTTTGATTGATAAAGGCATAAATAACTGATTATGTAGACTGATGAACTACATAAATTTGGTATTCCTAGAGTATTGTAACACATTTGCTTTGACTGATACAGCACATTGATTAGGAAGACAGGATAGCAAAAGACCAATGTGGCACACATTATAAAGATTACGAATGGACTAACTAACAGATCTCAGAATTAAATGGTAGACAAAGAATCATCACTGTGCCTGTGCATTGCTACAGTCAGTTCTTGGTTCTATTACAATCTTCTTTCAGTGACCTTGAAGAAGCTGTCAGGTGATCCAAAGATCAGGGGTAATCAGCTAAACACACACTCTTATCTCAAATCCATAGCCAGAAAGCTTCATGTGATCCTTGATGGTATAAACAAGTACACTTGTGAAAAGATGTTAAGGTATATAGAAGTATGAGTAAAACTTGACTAAGGGAAAATATTGACCATGTACAAAACTCTGCTACTGAGGAAATTCTTTTCAAATTGAGTCACTTTAGCTGGGCATTTTAAAATCAAATTTGAATGCCTTTCTAAAAGATAAGTGCTAGATGAAAATGTGAATTAATTCAGAAAAGTCACATGACCTGTAGTATGAAGAGGTCAGACTAGATGATTACAGTAGTCCCCTCTGACTTTCTAATTTGTGAGTGTGTTAGCAAAATAGATTAACTTGATGAATTTTGGTGCTGTTTTATCTTTTAATTGTACTGTTTGCATCAAGACTACTGCAACAGTCTAATTATATTCCTTCCATAAGCAAGTGAACAGCAAATGCTCAAAAGTATGTAATTTTTATTTTGTTAACTGTTTTCTTCAGTTCAAAACCTGTTTAACATGGTTTTACAAAATTCTACAACCAAAGAATATACAGGCTATGCAGCACTTAAAAGAAGCATAAATTCAAGGTTATATCTATTAACTTCCTTATCTCAGGAGAGTACTGGCTGGTACTTTAATTATCTAAAAAGTTCACATACATTGATATCTCTTCTAATCCATAACTTTCCATCACTAATCCAAAAATACTGAAATGAAATTACCAGCCCTAGAAGATATGCCTTGTGGCTTTCAGTGCCACTTATTGTATGATATTAGACCATGTGAATGTAAATCAAACACAATTTTATGCTTTATTGCATCTGATAGCTCACAGGAACTGACATTCATAGACAACAAACCAATGCTACTTCAGCATCCAAGTTTATTGCTTTATCAAAGACATTTTCCCCCTCCATATTAATAATTATAATGCAGACTTCCATTTTTATTAGTCACACAAATAGGCAGCATTTTTTCATCTCTTAAAGACTAGCCCTTTCATTTTAAAATCTATCTGACTCAGGGGATTAGTTCCATACTAGTCTAACAGCATATCAAATTAGGAGTCTTTTATCAAAGCAGAATGAATTTTAAAGTTTTGGCAAACTTGGCTTAATAGGCAGCTGAGCTGGAAGGTTTCTGTTCAGCCTTTGCTGAACATTTTAACAGGTGCTTTCATTCTTGGGAAGCAAACCATGTAAGCACGGCTGCTGAGGAGAAATAGACTGTTGTATTGGCAGCAGAGACAGATTGTGTGAATATGTCCTTCCTTCCCATCTTTCTTTCACTGTTCTCATTTAACAGCTTTTCTCTGTCCCCTTTCTCTCAAGGAATATAGCACATGACAGTTTATTAGAAAACCACCAGATTTACTGTTTATTTACTTGAGCAATCCCGGTCAGTCATGTTCCAGATTTTGTCTGTGAAGACCCTCTGGTATCTTTCCTCCTACAACGGTATTTCAAGGTGGAAGTGCTGCTTCCCCTGGATGCAGTGCTAAGTAGTTCCTGAGAAGCAGATGGGCTATCATCAGCTAAATAGTGAAGAAGGGAAAAGGGTGAATGAGCAAGTAGAGAGACAAGCTAAGAGGAAGAGAAGGACTAATAGAAAAAGCCACATCTGGAAATCTCTACAATCATAAAATTCAGTGAGGTAGTAAGGGTAGTAACTACTGGGTGTAAAGGCCCATGAAAGAAAAAGGAATACTGTATTGTTTGTGAAAAGAAGGAATTAATCAGCAAACCTTAAAAATGAACATAGCGATGTTCCATCCTACAATGCATTTGCAGCACCACATTTCCTTTAGGCCCCCTCTTGTCTTAGCATTAATTCATTAATGAACCATACATTCAAGATACAAACCTAATTTTACCATGGTAGATATTATTCAAACCTGAAGATGAATTTTTGGAATTACTGCTGATGTAAGAAGCATCCAGCAATTAACTTTGTTTAGCCAAACTCAGGTATTTTTCTCTTTGTGTGTAGAAAGGAGGAACCTGTTTTAAACAACCCAAGAGCTAGCTATGGTACTGTTACCATAATATAGCAAGAACAGAACTATGCCCTATTGATTTATTAGCTCATTAGCACCATTAAAATGAGGCAAAAGCTAAGATAATTTATCCTATCAGTGATCAGATAAGAAAAATCAGCAGTTCGTTAGATCATGCCATCTTCATTATTAATATCCATCAATGCAGAACATATTTGAAGTGAAAAAGTCTGATTCAAGTCTCATTCACACTGCTATAAATTAAAACTAACTTAATTCATGTCAGTAGAGTTATGCTAATGAAATAAAAATTAAAAGAATACACTGCATAGATGTGCAAATTCAGATGAACTGAAAGCAATATGAGAATCTGAGTCTTGGTGAAAATTCTCTTGGGCAACATGCAACAGGATTTCTGAGCATGATTCCTGTATGTTACAGGTATCATTTCCAAGGCACCCTGCTCCTCCTTACTTTTCTTGGGCCGTTTGCTTATTGACATCCAAGAGTTAAAAGGAGTAAAAAAAAAATTATTAGGAAAATGAATGTGTTCCATCTGCAGTATTCACTCCTCCACCAAGTGTACAAATATTTAAAAGCGAATATGATTAATGATCAGGGCATAGATCCAACCTTGATGGAACAAATTACAATACATCTTTCCTAGAGAGGTCTGTGGACTTTGTACAGAAGCTGAAAGAGGGATGTCTGTTTATGCTTTTGTTTTTACAAGCCAAGACACACCCGATGTAATTTCACTCAGCAAGTTAAAAAAAGTAAAATAGCAAAAGAGCTTCTTAGCTTCATGTTTATGTGTGTACTGGAACTCATTGTTATAAGAAGCCAAGGCAAATTTATTGCAAGTCCATCAAAGCTGGTAAATGAAGCACTTTGGATGCAACATTGCACTCAAGAGCTCTGAAGCCAGAGAAAATGTAATGCCAAATATAAACAGTTTCTTAAAATTAATTTCCCTAGCATCTGCTCCTGACCCATTTGGAAACAGCACAGGATCTTGGGTGAGATCAGAAACAAAATGATTTCATATTAAGTATTTTGAGTAATAAGAAGGAAGAGGCACAAAGCCTCTTAATAAAGAATTTGGTTGTTTTAAAGGAAATAAAGGCCTTTCAGATTAATTTATCACAGCATCAGTTCTACAGAAAGCATCATATTATTTGTAGTAAAGTTTTTCATGGCAATTAGAGCTCTAGACCCACCCTTTGTGACATGCAGCAAGGAACAATCTCTATTCTGCAGAATGCACATTTTAAGTAGACAAGGTAGATTAAGAGTGGGAAGCAAAACTGTCACAAAGATGGTTTTAAGTGATGTATCACTTTCAGTATATAAAAGCTGAGTAACACCAGCCTGTATTGCAGTCTAGAACCTGTATTTTCTGTATTCAGGTTCACTGACCTTCTGCCATAGATCAGACCAAAAATACTATATTGTCCTATTACTTTCATCAGACTATGTCTTACTTTGTTCTCTAATTCCTCAGAAAAGTGGATCATATTGCATGAAGTCCAAGATCATTCTAATCAGTGTTACATCTTAGACAGTGGCCAGGAATAGATGGGTAGAGGAGAATATGAAGATAAGGCAAGTTTGAAGTGATACTTTCCATCATTACCATTTCCCATGTTTGAGCAGTCTGCAAGTTAACAGCTTCCTGAGGCAAACCGTTATGTCTGGCTAATAAATAGGTCTTTATTATTTTTACCCAACAATTTTGCTTAACTGTTTTCTGAACCCATCTGAATTTCTGGCTTCCAGTATAACTAGAAGCAATGATTTCCACGTTTTGTTACAGTGTTCCTCCTTTGAAACCTTGAAAACTGTTGCTGGATAATTTCATTTGTTTTTTTGCTCATATATTATAAAAATTAGAATATTTCCCTTTTCACTCCTTTCATAACACTTGTGATGCTCTTTTTCTTAGTCAAAACCTTCTTGAAAGGATCTCCATTTCAGTAATCATTTTATTTTTGTTACTCAACTTTGCATCATCAGAAAACATTGTTACCTTTTATATTCAGGCCCTTTCCTAAGACATTCGTGGATACGGTGACTAAAACAAGCCCAGTGTAGGTCTCTGGCAACTTTTCCCAGTTTCATAAATATTTATTTCTACTGGTTTTCTTCTTCCCTTGAACCTGTTGTTGACCACAAGAGGACCTACAAGAAGATAATCTAGCTTCATAAAAGAAGTACTTCAAAGACTCTGAACGTAAAAAACCACATTTTAAAAATACAAGTATTGTTCCTAAAATTTAAGGGAAATGGAATTGATGTGTTTTGTGTACCTTCTCTCTTCAAAACACATGAAGATCTTTTCTATTACATCTATTCATATGTCTACTACCTCTACTAGAACATATTGTAAAGTATACAAAATAGACTTACCAGTCCATCATTTCAAAGCCCTCTATAGGACCTATAAAAGTCTGGCTACAAATTTGACAGCTTTTCATGTCTTCTGGATTGCTTTCATCTGGAGGTTACATATTTTAGTTATTAGGTGAACAGTTCAGTATTTGAATTTCTTTAGTATATATTGTATCACCTGGTCTTGGAAAACTTTGGGGATTGTCTTATCTGAATGGCCAACACTGGTGCACTCATTCCTATGTCATTTGTACTTAGGAACTACTTGATAGAAGATGAGCTGGTTTATGTCCCCTGTTTCCACCCTTTTCCTTCCTTTCTGAAGATGATCTTTCTCCAGGCCATGTGTTGGCTGCTAAAGTGATCTCCAGACTCTGCAATCCCCTGAATTCAGTCTTTTCTTGCTGTCACTTGTTTGAATTTTGTTCGGTTTACCCTATATAATAATACTTTATTTAAGTACAGTGTTCTGTAACTTCACTACCAGATTAATAATCTCAAATGGTGCACTTTCCAACACGTTAGCTTTCAGATCATAAGTTAAAAAACTTCCCCATAGTTATTTTAATTTTGTTTCATCAATAGATTTCATTTGCTTTGGCCAGACTACATCCCTGTGTCAGTTCCATTTTTTCTTAAAGCTTCCCCCATTCCTAATTATTTGACTCTGCTCTTCTTTTTGCTGCTTCTCAGACACGTATCTGACACTCTTTCTAGCCCTGCATATAGTACTGAGAATATTTTTCAGTATATCTTTTCTCAGAGATTTTACATCATCTGTTGCTACTATTCTGTTGTATGCTCTCTTGAGATTTACATTTTTTTCATCAATGTCTTTGTCCACTCTTTGATATTTTGTTTCTTAAGGTGTGATTTCATATTCTGTTTGTGCACTTATATTTGCATGTGGCATTTAAAAACTTTTCTGCTGCCTAGATAGTTTATTCCATACCTACTTTATATTTTTTTCTAGCTAAATAAAATCTTTCAGTTAGATAACAGGGAAGATCCTGCTTTCCTCCTGTTTTTAATGAACTGCTGCATGAATATTTTACTCAATCATTCAAGGAAATGCTAACAAGAGCTTTTAAGTGGTTATACACTACTTTGCACTGCAACAGTGCAGTTATTTCCCTAATTGTTTGAAGGCTTCTTGTGAAAGAAAAGCCTGCTTTCTTCATCAGACATTGAAGATATAATAGCATACAATTTCTGAAGAAAGCAATTAATTTCTTGTACACTTTGATCTGACTCCTCTTGGACAGGATTCTAACTTTTCAGTCAGTGGGGTGAAATTGCACTGTTGTGCCACCATACACTGCATGGATTTGTTTTTATACTGCAGTTTTCTACTGCATCTATAAAATGTATATTTACTAAGGAGATTGTTAGCAAGAAGTCTGAAAGAGAACACTACATCAGTGAAGAGCTTGATTGTTCAGGCTCTGAGATGCTGCTTGGCCAAAAATAAATAACAGAAGATGTCTCTGATACATAATCACTAACATTAGAACCATTAGTCATCTTCTTCATCTCCCCAAGTACTGAATATTGCATTCTGTGTTCATGTCTTACTGTCAGTTGCATATTCCAGTAAGTCTTACCTTGACTGGTTGTGCATTAAAGAGTAGTGTCAGTACTATTCATTATCCAATGTCCTGTTAGACAGTGACTGTCTCAGATATTTATTCTGATAAACAAAATCAACTGATAATTAAAAAAAATAAAAAGTAAAAAAAGGAAATAAAATAACCCCAAAAATGCCAAGAAGAAAAGAAAACTTTAAAAAAGCCAAGAAACAGATCAACTGTGTACTGCAGAAATTAGCCTAGCCTGAATATCAGATGAGTCTCCTAGTGAATTAAACCTATATTTTTGTATCTCAGTCAAGTTACCTTGCATTTTACGAGCCAAAGCTTCAGTTCTCATGCTGGAGAATACCAGTCCTTATAATTAAGGACAGATTTTTCTCTTCCCTTTGCCACTTAACAGCTTTTGAGCCCCAGATAAATATATTTCTCTCTACTATTAAAATCTTTTTGTATCTATGATTAAAAATAAAGATATGTGTGCACTTTGCAGGATGAGCCTATTATCTGCAGAGAGGAGAAGGAAGAATTCATCTAAGGACCATGTCAGCTACTAGCAAAGGCAATTATGGAAGGATCAGACCTGTGACCAAGCATATGCAAACTTGCTTACCTATTGTGCAACACTCCACTGGGGCTTGCAGGACCCTGAATGGGCTCAGATGTGTGCCCATACAGACATGACTGCTGATTTGTACCAATGGACTGGAAACTCTTCAGCACAGGAACCTTTCTTGCTTTTTCTTATGTTTATAAGCAAGCTGTAAACTGTTAGAGTCATATGTGTAGACAAATTATTATAATCTCTCACATTACTGTTACATTGTGGGGCACCAGCACTGAGGAGGACAAAAGTTTTTCTGCGAAGCTGTAAGTGTGATGCAGTGCTTAACATGCATTGAGTGATGAGCATGAACTTGGAGACTGTAGAAGATCTGCAACCTTAAGACTCTTCCAGTAACACTTTTGGGGGAATGTCTGAGTCTGAGCAATTGTTCCAGTGATTTTTGAAGATAAATGATCCATTTTTTTTCAGGATCTTAGGCTATAAACCAGAGTTTTATTCCATGATACTGTTAATTCCCTCTCCTTCTAAAGAAAACCCAAACTAGGGTTTTCAAATGTCCCTAAAGATACACAGTCTCATCATAAGGACCTCTAGATAGCTTTCATGTTTTAAGAAATGGAATACACTACTGTCCATAAACAGATTAGTTGAATTTAAGTGTCTTTTCAATTATTCTCACATTCAGGACTTGTAAGTATTTAATTTAGGTTGAATAAAGGATCAAGTAGACATTACTTATCTGTGATACTCAGTTTTTCTGTGCATAATTTAATGCACTCACAGAAAACCTTTCTTGTAATGATCAATTAACATAGTGTTTACAGATATTTACCTGTTACATACAGTGACACGTACAGAGCCCTGAAGAACTCATTATGGGCATAGCTGTTTCCAGTCTTGGCATGTTGAACTATTTCTGTGTAGATGTTTTGGAAACGTGATAAACGTAGCAAGAAGAAGAACCATAAATGTTAGGGAATCAAAGAAGTGCCATGTAGAAAATACAATAGCTACATCTATGGTTTTATAAAACAAGGATATGAAAGTCATGTTTGTTTCAAACAATCAGAATTTTAGATTAACCACCCAAAGAGTTGTTCAAAAGCAGTTCAGTGTTAGTAATGATAATGTTTAATTTACTGAGAGTTTTACTTGGAAAAATATATGTTGGTTGCACATTTTTCATTTATAGAATAGCTCACAAACAAGGGAGTCTTGTCTGAGTTTAAGTTCATCTGGATCATGATTGGCCAAGATCTTCAACTAGAGATATGAAGATCTCATGGTAAAGCATGAGCAGAGCTTGCAAAAGTGTTATTTGAAAAAGCATTATTCACTTTTTTCCTTGC
Source organism: Megaceryle torquata (assembly GCA_024611175.1). Taxonomy (NCBI): domain Eukaryota; kingdom Metazoa; phylum Chordata; class Aves; order Coraciiformes; family Cerylidae; genus Megaceryle; species Megaceryle torquata. Next base: position 11,939 of record JANIJG010006461.1, on the reverse strand, counting down.
CTTTTTAAATACAGAAGCTTTCTCAGATGTTCCCCACTGTTTCTTCAGTAGCTTTTTTTTCTGGATTTTATAACTCTAGGTGTGAAAGACATTTCTTGTGAAGCACAGCTGAGGTCTTTGTTACTTCAAGTAGGATTATGTTTAATGAACTTCATGAGGATTCTGTATGTTTATACACACTATAGTATGTTGCTTGCAGCTGCTTACAGAAAACTATCATCTGTTAACCCCATCTTCTAGTTCCTCAAATTGAGTTCACAGAACTTCCTTACTATGAATATCTGTTAAAACAAAAAAAAAAAATGAAGGTGTTATAAGTTAAGGAGATGAAGGAAGGGAAGATGAGCAACTAAATTTGTACGCGTTCCTTAAATCCTGGCACTGGTGCACTGACTGAAGTCCATACTGAGTCCATTAAGTCCAAACTAAATGTCAGAGTTTACAAAATCTGTCCCTTCCTTAGCCTGTTTTCTTGTGTCCTTTCTGTAAATTTACATGGTAATTCTTTCCTTTTTGTTTTGTTTTGTAAAAATAGACACAATTTATTCTGGCTACAGAACATCTACTCACATCTGCAAATACCTAAACAAGAGTTGGTTTATAATCCATATAAAGATAAATGTATTCTGTTGTAAGACTTATAAATTGCTTCTTCATTTTCTATTCTCCTTGCCGAATAAGAATGAGCTGGACCATGAGATGGAGAATCTACACTGAATAAAGAGCTGCTTATAAGTGCACCCCAAATTATTAGTTACATTATTGTTAAGGTTCACCGAGAGTGTTTAATTAATATGTACATGCAGGGAGAAAGGACAATGTGGAGAATTATACCAATATGTAGTATCATTAAATAGATCAGTGGTATTATCTCATCAGTAATACTGTTGGAAGTGCTAGTCAATCTATTATTCAATCAGCACGTAGCAGGTTTTGAAGATCTTTGTAAAAGGGTGGTAAGAATGATAAAGACAATGAGAATGTCTTTGAAAAGAAGTTGAAAAAATGGGGATGTTTTACCACAGGAAGCAAATTAGAAAGGATATCAGTAACTGTGCCAAAAAATGAACAGCGAGAGGAAAGCAAACTACTTACTTCTATTCTAAATCATGGCAAAAGAAGGAATGACTGACTAAAAATAGTAGTGTGACATACAGAATAGATCCAACAGCTTTTTTTTCCCAACATGCTAAAAATAGACTGTAGAATTCATTTGGGGAAAAAAAATTAGTTACCTTTTAGGTCTCATAATTTCATAGAATCATAGAATTGTAGAGGTTGGGAAGGACATCTGGAGTTCATCGAGTCCAACCCCCCTGCCAACGCAGGAACACCCAGGGCAGGCCACACAGGAACAGATCCAGTCGGGTCTTGAAAGTCTCCAGAGAAGGAGACTTCTACAGAAGGAGATTTATACAGATAACAAGAATATCCAGGCTTGTCACTGTTCATTATAACAAAAGGTTTGACTTAACTTTCCTGTGTATGAAGTTAGGTGAGATTTTTGGAGTTTCCCAAAGAAAATTAAACTCCCTGGTATCTTACTGCTCAGAGGTTAACACACCATGAAATTTGTTCAATAAATTTAATAAGCTATAAAGCAGCTATATGTCTTATCTCTGCAAATCCAGCTTACTGTAAGTACATAAATTGTTCCCAAATAACAGGAAAGATGGATGATTACAGTCAAACTGACTGGTTTTCAAATTACATTATCAGTAGCAAGTAAAAGATTTTAAAAGAAAACAATTTAAGAAAAGTATATTCTTTATTGAATACAACATTGTACCCTTTCCTGTGGATAATGAGGAAAACAGGTTTCACATTCTGTTGAAGCGTCAGTGCAAAAGCTGCGTAAATGTACACCTCAGAACATAGAAATTCCAACTCAGATCTGCAGATTAAGCCCCCCCTCCCTACCCCCAATTGTACCTGTGTGGTGTATGCAGGCAAGATAACCTCACAGACATCTAGTAACACCTTATTAAAGTCTGTACTTGGCTCTCATCCAGCTCTCCTTCTACAGAAACTGTGAGAGGCTAGCATAAGTAACCTGCAAACTGTCCTCTTCAGTAATTCAAGATTCTTACACAAAACCAGATTTCCTATTCCCAGATCAATTAACAGAGCTTAATATTGTAGCTTGAGAGCACACTGGATAGAAAACAATGCTCCAGAGAAGGGTACTGATACTGCCTCTTGTGCATCACTCTGTCTCCTAGGAAACTGGTATTTAATTCATTATCCAAAAAATATTCTCTCACCTTACTAGCAACAGATTGGTCAGATCATACTTTTCCACTCTGTGAGAAGGAATACAGTTAAGAGGGAATACACTTTACCTAGCAGCCAAATGCCTCCTTTTTTCTATTAATAATACCATTGCAAGCAGCATTACAGCATAGTCTTGACAATAACCTGGATTGTGTTGTACTGTATTGCTGTAATACTGTACTGTATTATCTCATGACTTTCAATACTTTTTCTTTCAGTCTGTAGTGCAAGATGTGTATTTCATCAAATGTTGCCATTCCCCATGCCCAAAGGAACACAGCTTCCTTGCTGTTCTAGAAGCTGTAGCATTTTATGTTATTACTTACTAAATTATTACTCTAACACACTTCTAGTGAACAGTTTCTGAACCTAGATTTTGGATTCCTTCATGAATATTACTTTTCTGGACATTCATTCATAGGCTTAAAAAAAAAAAAAAAAAAGAACAAAAAGGGAATTATTCCTATTTGAGCAACAATACTGAACCTGAGTGCTGAGGAAGTTTCACTTTGCACCAGACTATATATTATTTTTGGAAATTTACAATTGTCTGTATTGAATTCTGTGTGTTTTTACTGTAAGACAAACTTTTCTTAAATAACAACAATAAAACAAGTAAACAAAACAAGCAAGTTATTAAAGATTAACAAAATAGTCAAACAAAATAATTTTAGAATAAATTGCTGTCTGAATAGGCTTCTGGAAAGTATATCACACATATAGGAACGGAAAACAGAGCAACAAGTAGCACCTTTTCAGTTGTTCACCTCCTCCATGTCTTCCACTAAATGGCCTTTGACCAGTTTCAAGGATGTTCTGCTGTTTAGAGTGGAAGTTGACTTGAGATGAGCAAAACATTTACTATCTTCTTGTCATGGTGTGTTCTTGTCCCCAGAGTGCCTATGTGTGTGTTTAACTGATAAGTGAAGTAATGGCTACATCTCTAATTTCAGCTAAACAGCACCAGGGCCTGTTCTCTAGTCCTGAGTTAATATGCACAGGCTAGCTACATCAACACTGAGTTGCACTCAGCTTTGGATCTCCTTAACTACATCTCTATTGGTACTGGCTACATCTATACAGGAAAACTGAACAAAACTTGAGCAATGCCTGAATGTGGTTTGGAAGTTAAAAAAGGTCAGGAGCCATTTCCAACACATAGTTTCCAGGACACCACCTGTTTTCCAAGAAAAGCATTTATCTGTGCTGACATGAGCTGTGCCATGTCAACTGGTGTCATCAGAGGAAGGTTCCTGGCTTGTTTGTTCCTGGATCCTCCTTCCAGCCCTTCTTGAAGATGAATGTGACAATTTCATTATTGCAGTCAGGAGAAATCTTCCCTGATTGTCATGACTTTTTGAAGATGTCAGAGAAAGGTCTGTCAATTAAATTAGCCAGTTCCCTGTGCATCACTGGATTCATCCCATCCCATAGAGCTGAATTTGCTTAAGAGTTCCTTAACTGTATCTTCCTCTGATATGAGTAGCGTTCATTCTCCCACGCTCAGATGCTAGACTCAAGGGGCCTGAGAGCAGAACTTACCAGAAGGTCTGGTGAAGGTGAAGACAGAGAAAAATGTTATTGAATACTTTTGCCTTTTCTGTATCCTTTGTCACTAGGTGAGCATATTGAGCAGTAAGCCCACATTTTCTTTAATTTCCCTTTGGCTGTTACTGTACATCAAGAAACTCTCATTTTCATTCATGGACCTGACTAGTTTCATCTCCAGCTAACCCCTGGCTTTCCTAACTCCACACTTACAAGCTTAGGCAGTGTCTCTATATTGCCCCAAGTACCTTGTCAATATGATGGCAAATCTTCTTTCAGACTAGACAAGATAAAATTGGTTATAGATATCTTATGCTTAAGCAGTATGAACACTTCTAATACAAATGTATTCATCATTTTCTGAAGAGTTTTAAAGCTAGGTCAGGAATTATTAGTTTTTCAAAGCTAGCATAAAACTTTAGTAAATAACCTATTATATGTTCTCTTTGAATCATCAGAACAAAATTCATGTCTTTCTTCATCTGAGTGCGTCTGGTACTACCACGTGATCCAATAGTGCCCAAACCTTGGGTTGGTGGTGGTTGAACTGTGACCTTTATCTGAAAGGAGCTGAAAGGTAAGCAGGGAGCTGTCAGTTACATCTCCTTGGGATAACAGCTGCAGGTTCCACAGCCCATACCATAGTGTTCAATATTTATTTCCTGCTGGAACAGACTTTATTTACTTACTTAGGATAGATTTTCCTAGGAAGAGGAGAAAGGCCTTTGATGTTTTCTGTGACAAAGCATTATGTTTGGACTGAGTTTTTAGTTAAATGAAATCAGTCAGTGCAGGTAATAAATCATAGCAGTTATAAATCAATAAAAGCCCATGAAAGTTAGAACAAGCTGCCTTGTTCTCATTCCAAAATGTGGAGTTTAAAAGAAAACCACAGTAGCCTAGAAAACACAAACAGATTCTTAAAAATTGGTCATCTTTGAAGAGCTTATTGTGGGAACAGACAAGAATGAAAGATGTTGGAGGGCAAATAGGAAAATAGAGATTTACAGACCTTTCTAATGCTCCAAAGAAAATAATTCATGCTGATGGAAATCAAATTCATGTCTCCTAATGCCAAATCTTGTATTTTACACACCAGACTTTTGCACCTCAGAACTACAGGACTGTGACCATTGTGGCAACATGGTCTGTTAAAAAAAAAAAGTCATCCATAAGCTTGAACATTTTAACATATTCTTTACATTTAAAATTATATTCTTCCCTTGAAGCAGTGAATCACAACAGAGCTATGACTGTGTGCCCTGTTATTTCAGCTGCTAATAAAAGCCTCCATTTTCTGTACTGGATACCTATTGAGGATTACACACAAGGGAGGTTACTGGAAAGGCTTGAACAAATGTTGCTTTTAATCAGCACCTATTAAGGTTTCTTCCAAGCTCAGTTTGGCACCTTGGAATATGGGAGAATCACTTAGTTATGTCTAGGTCAGATGCCTACAGGAGCGTTGTTTAAATGTAACACATCGTAAGTGCTGGTACAGAAACCCACTGTGCTTCAAGGCAGCCAGCCAGCTACCATTGCCAACAGCCGATAGCCGCTCATGGAAACTTCTATCTGAGGAAATAAGTGGTCTTTATCATGAAAGTGAGGCTATGTCTATACTAATATATTAGCATTCTAGATACAAATCTCTAGCAATGGCATTGATACTACTTAAGTCTTTTACTCCTCAAATCAGGACACCTGTATCCAGACTGTATTTCAATTCACTTTTCTAAACTTAGGTGTACAGCTCGTGTCGGTTAGTGGTCCCTGGAAATTTAATGCTATGTTTCTCAATGAAACCCAAAGAATTATTTATGTTTGAAGAAAGGCATGTGGCACAGCTTCACGTGGATATTTCCTTGGATGCCTGAGCATGACTGGACACAAACTACTATAACTCAAGGATTTCTGTTATAGAGTAGTCCAGCCATGTTCTTAGATGAGATAGCTTAGGGCCATTCTAAATTATTCCGCTCGCTCACAGCCTCAAGGCCTGTTCAAAGCAAGAAACTAGAAGTACCGAAATGTGCCAGTAGCTCTAGTTAAGCACAAGAATTTGCCTTTACTCCCAGCAGTACCCATAAAATACCTCTTAAAATATCAGGAAGCTTTCTGAATATCTTGATTTAAAGCCATTTGGTTCCGGATCCTATCCAAGCATTCCAGAATTTTTTCTTAGGTGGCACAAGAGACAGCAAGAAGTTTCTAGGGAGCCACTTGAAAAAAACAGTTTGGCCATTGTTTGAACTATAAGGAAGGAGTAGTGTAATCTGTGCTATAACCCACATATTTCTTGAATTTGAATTGCCTCCAGGAAATGAAGGACTGTTACCAAATTAGCTGTAGGATTCTAATTTACCTCTTAGAAAGATGTGATCTAAATAATCATCCATGAGAGGTCTCACCTTATAAAGCAATGGCACAGAAGATGCTGCTGATTTCAGTCATGTACTTACTTCTGGACTATAAAAATTGAGGTTATAAAGTTGATAAGGCATATCTTAAAGAACAACAACAAAAAACAAAACAAAACAAAACAGACACGGAAAAAGAAAGAAAAAGACAAAAAGAAAGAAAGAAAAAGAAAGTATCATCAAAGATAAACCAGCTAAATTTTAGAGTTATTTAAATCATTAAAAAAACCCAAGTCTTTTTCCCTCTGATTCTTCACCTCCAGAAAGGCACCAGACTTCTGTTAACAGTCACATCTTCAACATGACAGATAACTCTAGGCACTAGAAAGGTATACATACTACATTTAGCACACTGAGATTTACTCCCCCTCACCTCACCTTCCCTAAAGCAACAGCCTACAGAGCCTGAAAAATGAGCATACTTGCATGGATGCCAGGGACGGGCTTACATTATCTGGAGTGAATAAGAAAATAAAACCTCTCTTTTCTTTCTTTTCTTTCCTCTTTTTTTCTTTTCTCTTTTTTACTCTTTTCTTTTCTTTCTTTTCTTTTCTTTTCTTTTCTTTTCTTTTCTTTTCTTTTCTTTTCTTTTCTTTTCTTTTCT